>JASVEL010004026.1:0-115440 GCA_032618575.1 Nicotiana noctiflora
AGAAATTAGCTACTCATAATGTAAGAAACAAGAATAATAATTGAATTCATAATCAAAGAATTAATGTAAAAGAAAGAAATAAGTTGAGAGAGTTCTCTCTTACTAATAATCTTGCAAAAGTAGGTAATAATACAAGGCTTTCCTGTCTTGGGCGAATTCTAGGTTTATATAGAGGGTTTAGGTTTTAAAAATTGAGTTTTTACAAAATTGGCCTTAAAATCTACGCCAGCTTTCGCGATTCATTCGCGGTCGCGAACGAACCGCGAACATTGAAAGTCTCTGAATCTTAACAGGTTCCGCGAGCATGTTTTTCTGCGGAACGGAAATTAGAAAACATTATATACACAAACAATTGATATCCAGAAGACAAGGTAACTGGAAATATTTTATTTGAAGAAGGAAATGAAGTACAATAGTACACTAATGAATTCTAACTTGAAACATTCAATGTGAATTAGCTTCGATTTAACATGCTGATTTCTAATTACTTAGTGTCTTGACTAATCTATATTAACGATAACATACTGTAATCAATCCATGGTTTTCAGAAGAAACTAATTAGATGATTAAACTTGGAATTAAACCAACACTATATATGACTTCGTCTAATTACAGTATTTCATTAACTATTAATATCGTTTCGAATTAACCTGATTAATTTTCTAGTTTAGGCTAACTTTGCATGCTAGTGTTGTTAATTGCCTATTCATTTGCAGATTCATTTTGATTCCAGGTTTTAGCTATTAAACTATTTATTAGCTAGGTGGTTACGACTACTACTAATACTACTACAATCTGCCTTATTACATTGTTTTTCTCCAGCACCAATTTGTGCTTCATAGATGCTAATTATACAATCATTACCTATCGAATTACAAGTTCAACTACTTATACTAAATTTAAAAGAAAAACAAGCAATAGGGAAGATTTTAAAAACTCGAGTCAAGCTTTTATTTCATCAATTGACTTCAATTACATTGCTCGAATAGGGAGTGTGTACCTGATTCTGCAAAAATACCAATGAGTCTAAGGGAAATAGGTAGGAAATAGCAGTTAGATCACGACAGGCAATTGAACAACAATAGGAGTGAATTCCAACAGTCAATTGGATCCCAGAGAAGCAACAAAGCAAATACCTAGCTGTCACGACCCCGAATCCGGTCGTGATGGCGCCCAGCACATTGCTAAGCCAGCCCGACCAATCAAAATTAACAACGGAGCTAGAAGCTCTCTTTAACCCATTTAAGCATATTAATTCATGAAGCAACAATGATACATATAACGAAAACGGGGAACCAAGTCCCATAATACATCAACTCCCATAGACCGAAGGGTCAAGAGTCATGAGCCTCTACTGAACATGAGTGTATAAAGGTTTACAAGATACCAAGTGCGGCAAGAAAAGTCAATACAAAATCAAGAGACAGTAAGAAGGAATATCAGGTCCTGCGGACTCTGCAGCTACCTCGCACAGCTACTGGATCACTGCTGAGAGGTACCTGGATCTGCACACAAGGTGCAGGGAGTAAAATGAGTACTGTCAGACTCAGTGGTAATAAACAAGGGTAAGACACAGCAGATAAGAAATCCGCAATAAAGCACTATGTAAAGCTGTAATCGAATACCCCGTCACAGAATCAATATCAACTGTACCTGTACCAATAAGTACCAGCAAAACAGTATAACAGCTAGCAGATGTAGCTAAATGCAATGCAATGCATGATATGACCGCTACGGCGTGTAGCCCGATCCAATTTGGGTACCCGTGCTCACCGTGGGGGTTCAGACTCCGGAGGGGCTCCTTCAGCCCAAGCACAATATCACTGCGGCGTGCAGTCCGATCCGACATATGTACTGCTGCGGCGCGCAGCCCGATCCACTACTAGTCAGCTAATATGCAATCACAGCCTCGCAGGCTCAAAAGTAGTTTTGAAAACATCTTTTATCATTTTTCAGTTGAAAACAAGAAATATCAAGTTCCAGAGATTTGGAAATAACATGATAACAGAAATAGCTGCGGACTAGTAGTAAACTAGCATGTCAATATGATAAGACAATGATAACGATCCTCGCGGGATCCAATAACTGGCTCACGGCCCACATGTATACTCAACCGCCCAAGAAGGGGTTCCTCGGCTCAAGAGTGGCCATTATCACAATATATATATATATATGCAACCATCCGAGAAGGAGGTTCGACGGCTCTAGAATAGCCAATAATACAGTATCAACAGGTCGGACTAATATATAGTCCCCAATCACAATCGACCCCGCACTCACAAGAGAGTACGTGTCTCGCCGCTATACAGCGTCACAAAGTGGTATACCGGGTTTCGAACCCGCTGGTCATCACCCACATCTATTACTCACCTCAATACGGCGCGACGACTACTCCGCAATGCCCTTGCCACGAGAATCAAGCTCCGCACTCGTAGAATCTGATCAAATACAGTAGAAACACAACAAATTAGGCCAATGGGACGACACCCAATCAATATAACTCAATTTACATCAAAATTCCCAAAGTTGTCAAAACCCGACTTTTGGTACGCTTGTCGAAAAATTACAAAAGTCACATATTCGGAACCCTCATCTCAATACGAGTCTAAGCATATCAATTTTACCAAATTCGGACTCCATTTGCCCGTTCAAAACCTTGATTTTCTAATGTTCAAGCCTAGGGCTAAATCCTCCATAAATCACCCCAAATTCCTCCATTTTCATGATATAATTGCATAATATTATCAATACTAATCATAGTTTAAGTCCATAGTTGATTACCTGATGATTTCCCTTGATTTTCTCTTCAAAATCGCCCAAATCGCCTCTAAAGCCGAGACCCAAATGTGTGAAATGTTTCTGAAATTTTCTAACTTCTGATACAATTAATTCACTGCGATTTTCGCTTCTGCGGACCATTTTCCGCCCCTGCGGAACCGCTTCTGCGACCAATTGGTCGCTTTCGCGAACCCAGGCCTATTTGGCCATTTCCACTCCTACGATACACGGACCGCTCCTGCGGGTCTGCTTCTGCAGAAATTCTTCCGCCCCTGCGGTCCTTTCCGCCTCTGCGATCAAGAGTCCGCTCCTGCGGACTCGCCTATGAGGTCAACAAATCCGCTTCTGCGGTTTCCCCCATTTCTCTCTTGACCGCTTCTGCGGCCTCACCTTCGCTCCTGCGACGCTGCTTCAGCGGAGACTATTCCGCTTCTGCAAAGTCACTCGCCCCTGCGCCCTCTTGTCCGCTTCTGCGGACTCGCTCCTGCGCCCCCATTTCCGCAGGAGCGAAAACAACAGAACCAGAATCCCAAACCTGCAATTTTCCACATTTTCTCCCGTTTAACCATCCGAAAACACCCCGAGGCCCCCGGGACCTCATCCAAACACACCAACACATCTTAATACCTTATTCGAACTTGCTCAAATCCTCAAAACACGTCTAACAACATCAAAACCCATAATTCGCATCGAATTCAAGCCTAAATTCCTTAAAACATTCCGAATTACACAATCAATCAAAAACCCGACTAAACAACGTCCGAATGACCTGAAATTTTGCAGGCACATCCAAAATCACCTAACGGAGCTACTACAACTGTCGGAATTCCATTCCGACCCCTAGATCAAAATCTCACCTACCGTTCGAATTTCGCCAAAATTCGACCTTAGCCAATTCAAGCCTATTTCTACACCGGGCCTCCAAATTCAATTCTGATCGCTCCCCTAAGTCACAAATCACCTCCCGGAACTAACCGAATCATCAGAATTCAATTCCGAGCTCTCTAACTAAATAGTCAACTCCAGGTTGACTTTCCTTATTCGAGTTTCCTTCACAAAGGCTATATGCCTCATTTCCAATCCAAATCACTCCTAACTCACCCGATAGACTTTAACACTGATATAAAAGCATAAAACATATAATTTCAACATAACGGGGTGGTAACTCTCGTGACGACGGGCCAGGTCGTCACATCAGCAAATAAGCAATAGAAAACCAGCGAAACAGTAGGAGATCTTCTACAGCTTTTAGGAATAAGCTTCGACTAGAACTCAGACAGTTTTACCCTATAAATCTATATGTGTATTCTCTGGATTTCTTGTTCAAAAATCCAGCTTCTAACCATGCTCAAATGTGGTCTATGTATAGGTGAGATTGGTGAAAATTTTTGGGGGGAAAATCTGAAAAGTAGTTTCTAGTTTCCTCCCATGAATTCCCTTAATTGTTACACTTTACTACCATTTTCTGTATTGAATTTGCCTTCCAGCATGTGCTGGAAGGTTCTAATTGATTCTTTTTGGGGTCTTTTACTAGTGTACCCCCACTTTCTAAGGTTATTTACCAAGTTGCCTTTTATTTGGGTCTATTATACCCTTAGTTTTGTGCAATATTGCAGAAATCATAGGCCTAAATGTCTTTAATGTCATCATAGGCTCTATTAAATCCACAATTATGCCATTTTTTATTCTTTTTATGCCCTTAATGGCATTCACTATTTACCCGACCTTGTCCAGGTTAGGGTATATTGTTTTTAGTTATTCTTTAACTTTTGGCCACTATTAATGAGTCATTTAAGACTTGACCAGATTTGAACTTCAACTTATTTCAATTTTAGCCTTTTTCTTTCATTTTTCTGTTATTAAAGTTAATTTGCAGGACTAGCCTGTCTATTTATCTAAATCTATTCTATTTAAAGCTTAGCCAGTCCAATGTTTGGACTTAGCTTTGCAGTTTTAGCCAATTAGTTATCACAGGCCAGCTAAGACTTTGCAAGTCTAGCCAATTTCAGACTTAAGTCAGTTTATTACAGGTTTAACCAATTTAAAACTTAGCCAATGAATTTAGAATTAAAGAACTACAGAGTTGGTCAGTTACAAGACTGACCACTCTTATCACTTATTTGAATTATGACCCCTTTTAATGTTGTTTTTCAATTTTAACCTACTTAACTACTTGAAACATGTTTTCAGACTTAGCCACTTCTCAAATTACCACACTATTACAGCTATAACCAATATCACCTAAGTACATTAGGCTTAACAACAATCAATTAACATAAAATCATTGCAGACATCCCTTTTACATTAAATTGCATACATAGCCATAAAATCAGAATTACTTGTCATTTAACCAAAACTCAGAGAAGAGATTGAATATTGTTGAATTTCAATCAAACAGACTTGTAATCCAGATTCCAGACAAGGTGTGTCAATTTAAACATAAAGGAGGCAAGTCAGAACTTTCTCATGTCCAAAGACTACTAAGAACCCTAATCATGCTTGAGTGTATTTGATTAAGCATAGATAGGTAGAACTTATCAAAGAAGCTCAAAGAAAACATGATACTACTAGAGAAACGTAACTAAGTAGAGATTATTTCAGAAGATGAAACTAATCTAAACATGCAGTAGCTTAAACGACTAACAAGAAAAGAAATTAGACAAAAAGCATACTAAAACATAAAGATGATGAAGATGAGTCATGTAAACAAGGAAAACAAGAAAGAACACAAAGAATCATAAAAACAGAAAGTGAGAGGAGGGGACTTAGCTTTGCAGGATCTGTCTCCTGTGTTATTCCCCATTTTCTTGTTATTTTTCTTTTTTTTCTATCAGACTTCAAGTCGAAGTCTTTTTTTTCAGTTTCTTTTTCTTTCTCTTCCAGTTTTCTCTCTTTCACACTTCAAGTTGAAGTCTTTTTATTGTTTTAGTGGTAGAGATGGGTTCAGGGTATGTTAAAAGAAAGGTTTGGTTTAGGGTTTGATTTTTAGGTCAACTGGAGTTAGGGTTCTGGCGACCTATTTCGGAATATTCGAGCATCTGGAGAGATATTCGAAGGAAACCATTTATGGGGGGTGATAGATCAGGGTGTGAGGGTCAAGTGGTGTTAGTTTGGGAGTGGTTCTTATAGGTTTGGTCACCAGAGAGAAACTCTGATGACCGGAATTTCAAGAAGATGGATTTTCTTGTGGTTTCTGGGGTTTTCGTGGTGGTTTATGGTGGAGAAGAAGGAGAGAAGGGTTTGGGGGTTGAGAGTTAGCCGGAGATGGCCATGACAGGCGGCCAGTCTCCATGCCCGGGGATGAGAAGAGAAGAGGAAGAAGACGAAGCAGAGGCAGCTAGGGTTAGATGTTAAGGAAATGGACAGTCGGTCTCTTTGAGACCGGGTTTATATACCTGTTACACCTACTCCATCCCTGGCCGTTAGATCAAGCGAGATCAATGACCAGGATTAAATTCCCCAAAACGGTGTCGTCTCATTTAAATGAGAGACTTATCCCCGTCCGTTAGATTTCAAAGTGTGGACGGTTAAGATTTGATCTGATATTTTAGTTAATTAATTGATTCCGGACAAAGTCTCAGCCGTTGGATTTTGTGTGATGAACGTCTGAGATCATTATCATTTCAAGTATGCTGGACCGGATCTCTCGATTGGTTTGGGCCAATGCACTTGGGCTAGTATTTGGCCCAGTTCTATCTATTTGTTTTTTGTATTTTCTTTGTATTTTAATTATTTTTTTGTAGTATTTTCTTTTGTATTTAATTTTTTCTTTTTGTATTATTTTCAATTATTTAATTTCCTATTTTCTCTAATTTTCTGATATTTTTTGACATTTTTCTACTATTTTTCTCTAATTTTCGTCTTTATTGCCTCTTTTTTGTTAATTTTCCTTTTAACTACTTTAATTGTAATACTTGTATTTAACCTATATTTTTTAGTTTTCTAATTTTAATTTATAATTGTTTGCACACACAAATGCATCTTATTCCAATCAAAACATATAATTGCACACAAAATATTATTTATTTTAATTTTGGAATTTATTCCTTAGGGCAAAAATCACGTGCTCACAGCTGCCCCTCTTTGCTCGGGAACACGAAGAGTTTCAGTGCAAGGACAAGTGAGTAGTAATGAGAGATTTTTTCCCACTGGCATATTCAGTGAGAAGCATTTTGAAAACCTTTTGACCGCGCCCTGCTTCAGAGGTTGCCTACATATCCTGGGCTAAACAGGAATCAGGTCAGTGTAGTTCGGGAAGGTCCGGTAGTTTAAAACTACCAAGACTTTGCTGTTGCATTGCTATTGCTATAACTACTGACCTACTCCTTATTACACTAGGGGTAAAAGTGTAAAATGAAGAAGCTATTCTAAGTTATAATGCTACGAGTTACAATTGTTCTTATCTACTTCTTGTCTTCTTATTCTTCCTTGTCTCTTTTTCCTTGATTTTCTGTGTGGCTATCCTTCTTTTTTGTTGATTTTTCCTTTCTTGCTTCCTTTTTTTTTGTGATTTTCGATGATACTCCTTGCCTTCAAATTGATACCTGCTGAAACAAAAACAAAACAACAAAACTTTTTCTTCTGCCCCAGTGTGGGCTTTTCATGTTATGGTGTTACTCATGTTAGCTAACACAAATCAAAAATTGCAGAAAATGTATTCCCTTGTTATACAGGTGGGTGCTTGAACATAAATTAAAAAGAATTGAAGAAATGTATTCCCTTGTTATACAGGTGGGCGCCTGAACAGAAATTAAAAACTGCTGAAATGTATTCCCTTATTATACAGGTGGGCGCTTGAACAGAAATTAAAAATTGCGTAAATGTATTCCCTTGTTATACAGGTGGTCGCCTGAACAGAAATTAAAAATTGAAGAAATGTATTCCTTTATTACACAAGTGGGCGCCTGAAATGAAATGCAAAAAAAAATATTTTCTTATTATCCAGGTGGGCGCCTGATGCATGAAAATGAAATGCAGAAAAATATTCCCTTGTTATCCAGGTGGGCGCCTGAAGCATGAAATGCAATACAAAAAAGTATTCCCTTGTTATCCAGGTGGGCGCCTGATGCGTAAAATGCAAATGCAGAAAAATATTCCCTTGTTATCCAGGTTGGCGCCTGATGCATGAAATGCGAATGCAGAAAAGTATTCCCTTGTTATCCAGGTGTGCGCCTGATGCATGAAATGCGAATGCAGAAAAGTATTCTCTTTTTATCCAGGTGGGCGCCTGATGCATGAAATGCGAATGCAAAAAAAGTATTCCCTTGTTATCCAGGTGGGCGACTGATGCATGAAATGCAATGCAGAAAAGTGTTCCCTCAGTTTGATAACTGGGGTGTGAATTTTTAAAAAAGATGATATCTTCCTGTTGTTTTTGGTATTTTCTTGATTGTGTGATTCCTCCATCTATGGATTCCTCCATTTATTGCAGAACTTTCTTTTTTTATGTTTTCTTTATTTTCACATTGGTCACATTCACTCTAAAGTGATTAGTGACAATTTGTTCCTGTCTAAATCAAAAAACAATCTTATTAGTTGAAAACTGCTGGCAACTGGCATTTGCTGCTCCGGCCTTTTATTGTCTTCCTCTTTTGCTTTTCTTCTGCTGTGCAGTCTTTCAGTTGACTATCTTTTGTAAACTCTTTTTGTATTTTCCTTTCTTTTCACCTTTTTTGTTTTCTTTTCCTTCGGCTCTGATTGCCATCCTTCTTTATTTCTTTTCTCTCCTTTCTTTTTTTTCTTTTTCTGATCCAGTGTTATTTCAACTCTTATCATCAGAAGCTGGCAGTTAGCTTTCAATGGACAAATTGGTTTTCTAAATCAATGAAACACATAAACAAATGAATTTTAAAATGAGTAAGGATGATTTGGAGAAGTGTTAGAACTTATCTGGGTATATCGGCTGATTCCTTTTACCATGCCATGTATTTAAACTCCGACCCATTCCGTTCAATCGAATTGCCATTATTTCAACTCCAACTTTTCATCAACCCAAACCGATCTTATTTTTTGTTGCTTTTTCCTTTTTCCCAAAATAATCCTCACAATCGCCTTATGGTGCCATTAAAGGTTTTCACCAACAAGACTCTCTCATTTATTTCTCTCAAAACATGTCATCGCCTTACAGTGCCGGTAAAGGTTTTCACTGATAAGACTCTCTCATTTTATTTCTCTCAGCCTCGCAATTGCCTTACGGTGCCGGTTAAGGTTTTCACCGATGAGACTCTCTCATTTTTTTCTTTTATACATATTATTTTCTTTTGTCTTTTTTTTTCTGAACCACCAGTGTTGTCCATGCCCTGCTCTTCCTTTATTCTCATTGTATTTGCTATTTTCTTGAAATTGATTAGAAGGTCTTTCTCTGGACCGTAATGTGGCTTTTTGGATGGGTTAAGAAAGAAGGATATAAAGGCTCAAAAAATTTACGAGGGTTTAAAATATTTACAACTTCTTGGAATTATAAAACATAACTTCTACCCCAGTTTCAATATGTGGGGGACTTTTGGATTTTTCCTTTATTGTGACTGAACCTCAGTGATGCTACCTACATACCCTTTCGGGATCAAGTCAGACGTTGTTCAAACTATGCCATTAATTCATGGTTTCGTTTGACTTTTCCCAATTTCTTTGTCTTTTGCATTTTCTTTTTTTTATTATATATATTCTCCATTTTTTAATTTTTATACTTTTTTTTGTATCATAAATAATTCCGAGAGAGGGATATGAAAGAATAGATCGAACAAGGCTCAAAAGGGGATGTCAATGGATAAAGTGTTTGGATAGAGAATAAAATGCCTTCATCATTTCAAATCCAAAATCACAACAAATACAATTATACAAATGAAAAGGAATCATACATAATATCTCTACACTGCATCTGAATTGATAGCAGTCTCTACACATTTCCCTTCAACATCTGTCAGATATAGGGCTTCATTGGACAACACCCGTGATACCATGAACGGTCCTTGCCAGTATGGTGCAAATTTGCCTTTTGCTTCAGCCCAATGCGGTAAGATACGCCTCAATACTAGTTGTCCAACTTCAAATTGCCGAGGACGCACCTTCTTATTATATGCTCTGGCCATTCTCCATTGATATAACTGCCCATGGCAAACCGCTGCTAACCTCTTCTCATCAATCAGATTCAATTATTCCAAGCGGGCTTTTACCCATTCATCATCATCGATCTCAGCTTCAGCTATGATTCGAAGTGATGGTATCTCAATTTCTGCAGGTATAACAGCCTCTGTTCCATATTCCAGTGAATAGGGTGTGGCACCAATAGAAGTACGTATTGCTGTGCGATAACCCATAAGAGCGAAAGGTAGCTTCTCATGCCATTGTCTAGACTCTTCTACCATTTTCCTGAGAATCTTCTTTATATTCTTATTTGCAGCTTCTTTGGTCTGTAAGGTGTAGAGTTACGATGCAGGATTTTACATCTCTGACATGCTTCCGCCATGAGGTGACTGTTCAAATTTTCCCCATTGTCCGTGATAATTACTTTAGGAACTCCGAATCGGCATATGATATTTTCATGCACGAAATCCACCACGGCTTTCTTCGTCACCGCCTTGAATGTCTTTACCTCCACCCATTTAGTAAAATAGTCAATCGGGACCAAGATAAATCTATGTCCATTAGAAGCTGCAGGCTCTATTGGTCCGTTAACATCCATGCCCCAGGCGACAAATGGCCAGGGTGCAGACATCGTATGCAACTCATAAGGTGGAGAATGAATTAAGTCTCCATGTACTTGGCATTGGTGGCATTTTTTCACATATCTGATACAGTCCCGTTCCATGGTGAGCCAATAATATCCCGCTCTCAAAATCTTATTTGCTAAGATATACCCGCTCATATGAGGTCCGCAAGCTCCAACATGCACCTCAGTCATAATCATGTCGGCTTGTTGCGCATCCACGCGTCTCAGCAAACCCAAGTCTGGTGTTCTTTTATATATAATCCCTCCACTGAGGAAAAAGTCATTCGCTAAGTGTCTTACAGCTCTCTTCTGATCTCCAGTGGCTTGTTCTGGGTACCTTCCAATCTTCAAGTATTCCTTGATATCGTGATACCACTGTTCTCCATCTAGCTCTCCTTCCACAGCAAAACAGTAAGCATTTTGATCATATACCTGTATCTGAAGTGGATCTATATAGGCTTTGTCCGGATGATGTAACATAGAGGATAGTGTGGCTAGAGCATCTGCTACTTCATTGTGCATTCTTTGGATGTGTTTGAACTCTATAGATTGAAATCTTTGGGACAGTTCATGTAGACAATATCGATAAGGTATCAATTTCAAATCTCTTGCCTCTCATTCTCCCTAAATTTGATGTATCAAAAGATCTGAGTCACCCATGATCAAAATCTCTTGAACACCCATATCTATCGCCATCCTCAATCCCAATATACATGCTTCATATTCGGCCATATTGTTGGTACAGAAAAATTGAAGCTGAGCGGTAACGGGATAGTGTTGACCCATTTCTGAAATAAGTACAGCCCCAATTCCAACTCCTTTAGTGTTGACGGCTCCGTCGAAGTACATCTTCCAACCTGGATTATCACTTTGTTCTATTTCTTCGACATTCATTGCCTCCTCATCCGAAAAATATGTCTTTAGTGGCTCATATTCATCATCCACTAGATTTTCTGCTAGGTGATCTGCAATTGCTTGCGCCTTCATTGTCGTACGTGTTACATAAATGATGTCAAATTCTATGAGCAGAATCTGCCATTTAGCAAGTCTCCCTGTAGGCATGGGCTTCTGGATTATATACTTCAAAGGGTCTAACCGTGATACCAGATATGTAGTGTACGCTAACAAATAATGCTTCAATTTCTAAGCAACCCAGGTTAATGCACAGCATGTTCTCTCTAACTGAGTATATTTTACCTCGTAGGATGTGAACTTCTTACTAAGGTAATATATAGCTTGCTCTTTCTTGCTAGTTTCATCGTGCTGCCCCAGTACACAGCCAAATGAGTTGTCTAGCACTGTCAAATATAAGATCAAAGGTCTTCCCGGCTTCGGAGGAACTAACACCGGAGGATTTGCCAAATATTCCTTAATTTTATCGAAGGCTTCTTGACATTCATCGTTCCACTTCACTGCTGCATCTTTCTTTAACAACTTGAAAATAGGCTCACATGTTGATGTCAATTGAGCGATGAACCGGCTAATATAATTCAGCCTGCCTAATAAGCTCATTACTTCCTTCTTGTTCTTCGACGGAGGCAAACTTTGGATGGATTTTATCTTCGACGGATCTAGTTCAATGCCTCGCTGACTTACTATAAATCCTAATAGCTTCCCTGAAGGTACTCCAAAAGCACATTTTGTAGGATTGAGTTTAAGATTATACCTTCGAAGTCTTTGGAAAAACTTCCTCAAGTCCTTGACATGATCATGTTGCTTCTTGGACTTTATGATGACATCGTCCACATACACTTCAATTTCTCGATGCATCATATCATGAAACATCGTCGTCATTGCCCTCATATAAGTAGCTCTGGCATTCTTCAGCCCAAACGGCATCACTCTATAGCAGTATGTTCCCCATGGCGTGATGAAAGCTGTTTTCTCCGCATCTTCTTCGTCCATTAGGATCTAGTGATAACCCACATAACAATCTACAAAAGAGCCAATTTCATGCTTGGCGCAATTTTCGATTAAATGGATATTCGGCAATGGAAAGTCATCCTTCGGACTAGCCTTGTTAAGGTCTCTGTAATCAACACACACTCTGGTTCTTCCGTCTTTCTTTGTAACTGGCACAATATTTGCTAACCAGGTGGGGTATTTGGTAACTCGTATGACCTTTGCCTCAAACTGCTTATTCACCTCTTCTTTTATTTTCACGCTGATATTCGTTTTGAACTTTCTCAACTTCTATTTTACCGGCCGGCATTCTGGATAAATAGGCAACTTGTGTACCACCAAATCAGTGCTGAGTCCGGGCATGTCATCATAGGACCAGGCAAAGATGTCCTTGTATTCATGTAATAACTTTATTAGCTCTTCTCTAAGGGAAGCTTCTAGGTGTACACTGATTTTTGTTTCCCGGACATTATCCTCACTCCCCATATTGATAGATTCTGTCTCATTTAAGTTCAGTTTGGGTTTTTCCTCATATTGGTTCAAGTCTTTACTGATTTCCTCCAGTATTTCCTCATCTTCATATTCTATTTCACTTTCATTTTCAATCTTTTGTATAATTATTCGATTGTCAGGACTTGGCCGGGAATCCTTCATGCATGACATATCATCAGAATCAGCGAATATTGAACTGTACAAAAAGAAGAAAAATAAAAATAAAGCAAAAATGAAGAAAGAAGAAGAAATTGCATTTCATTGATATTTTTCAAAAAGATAACAGAGGTTGGATACATTTGATTTCAGTGGGGTATGGGGATTACAAAAATAAAACTGCATTTGGGAAAGATGAGATATTTTTGAAAGCTAACTACCAAAACTCCCTCCTGATTGGAAGAGGAGTAGCTTCCCAATTATTAAGTGCAGCACTGGGTCCCACGAACTGGATATCCATCTTACTAGTCCCCTCGCCCATCTCCAACATTTTTACATCCTCGAACAACATTTCAAACCTTGCGAGAAGCTCTGCATCTGGCCTTATCTCAGCATACCTTAACACAGCAGTTGTCAAATGTCTTTGTGTACCAGGCCTAGTGAAGGTGTCGAATAATTTTGGGACTGGTTTTGGGAGGGTCCAACTTTTATTCTTTGTTCTTTTGGCTCTTTGGATGTCGGTATAGGTAGGTTTAAAGCCCAAACCAAAGGTGTCATTATATCCCGGCAAGTGGACAGGCTGTGTTATTCCCTATAAGGCTATCCCCAAACCTTTTCCCGGTGTGAACCCATTTCTGATAATCTTTTTAGCTACCATTATTGCGGTAGATGCCACTGTAGGAATTAGCATGCTTTCCCCTTCAGATATCTTGTTAACTACCATAGCATCTGTCACCTGATACACCCATGGGCCTTTGTCCCCTTCGATTTCTTCAAAAGGCATTATGGTATTACAAGCGTCTTCCTCTCCATGTACTGTAATTTCTTGTTGTTCCCATTCAAATTTTACCTTTTGGTGCAAGGAAGATGGTACGGCTTTGGCCGCATGGATCCATGGCCGTCCCAGCAAAAGATTATAAGAAACAGTGACATCCAACACCTGGAATTCCATGGTAAAGTCTACCGGTCCAATGGTGACTTCTAGCACAATATCTCCCAAAGTATTTTTGCTTCCTCCGTCAAACCCCTGAACACTCACACTGTTTCGACGGATTCTATTAGGATTAATCTTTAGTTTTCCAAGAGTTGAGAGTGGACAAATGTTTGCACTCAACCGTTATCTATTATGACCCGAGTAACCACTGATTCTTCACTTTTGACGGTGAGATAGAGTGATTTGTTGTGCTCCATCCCCTCAATAGGCAATTCATTATCCGAGAATGTTATCTTGTTCGTCTCAAAAATTTTATTGGTGATCTTTTCAAGATGGCAAATTGAGATCTTTACGGGGACATGTGCTTCGTTCAGAATCTTTAACAACGCCTTCCTGTGCTCCTTTGAGTTAATTAACAATGAAAACAATGAAATTTATGCATGCGTCTTTCTCAGCTGCTCTACTATCGAATAGTCTTGAGCTTTTATCTTCGTCAAAAACTCTTCTACTTCTTCTTCAGAAACCAGTTTCTTCACATGACTCTCCTTTACCACCTTCATTTTCCTTAACTCTTCCGGGGCAAAGCATCGCCCAGAAAGAGTGAGGCCCTGTGTTTTATTGACCTCTCATGTAACCTCCTTTCCCCTGTACATCACTGTTACTTTGTTGTAGTTCCAAGGTATGGCTTTAGTATCTATCACCGGCATTTGCACTACCGGTTATATGACTATAGGTTCCACGTATGCCTCTTTTACTGTCAACAACGGTTTAGCTCCTGGCACCATAATTTTCATAGTTTCAACCACTGGCGGATTTTTCACTGGTAACTCGGCTGTTGTTTTCTCTTTCTCAACCTCTTTCTCCACTTTGCTATTGGCCTTTATCATCATTACTGATTGGGACGGTTTTTTGTTGCTTTCTCCTTGCTCTAACTCTATCATGTGTGCCTCATTATGAGTTGGTAGTGGATTCCGAGTAATATTAGGAGTCTCTGGAGCCTGCACCTCGATCCTCCTATTGTCAATGAGCTCCTGTATAGCAGATTTCAAGTGCCAACACTTTTCAGTATCGTGCCCCTGCGCCCCGGAGCAATATTCACATCTGACTGACTGGTCAATGTTTCTGGGTGGTGGGTTTGGAAGTTTTGGCTCAATCGGGCTTAGCATCCCCATCTCTTTCAAACGATGATAGAGACTGGTGTAAGACTCCCCCAGTGGAGTGAATTTTTTCTTTCTTTGTGCTCTGTTTCTCATTTCTGGATCCGGACGGAAGCTGGGTCTATTTGGGTTTTTATATGTTCTGGAAGGTGGGTAGGTGTTTTGTGTGTGGTAGACGTTCTGTGGAGTTTGGGCTCGCCATACATGTGGAAGCGATGGGTGAATAATGTGGGGTAGTGGGTGGATAATATGGTGGAGGTGGGTTGTAGGGTGCTGGTGGGTATGATTGGTATGGACGGGGTAGGTGATGGTATGTATTTTGGCCCCGAGACCACGGTCTACTTTAAACAACTGAAACCTCCTCCTTCTTCTTTTTACCAATAGATCCCCCATTTCCGGTTTGTATCGCCTGATTCGTGGCCTTGATAGCAGAAAAGCTCATGATTTTGTTGGTTTTCAATCCTTCTTCTACGAAACTCCCCATTTTCACTACTTCATTAAAAAAATTACCAATAGCCGATACCAGATGGCCATAGTAAGTAGACTCTAAGGCCTGCAGAAAATAATCCACCATTTCTGTCTCCTTTATAGGAGGATCTACTCGTGCCGCTTGTTCTCTCCATCTAAAGCCGTACTCCCGGAAACTTTCCCCGGGCTTCTTTTCCATTTTTGTTAGCGACAGCCTGTCTTGAATTATCTCCAAGTTGTACGGGAAGTGATTAGCAAATGACCGAGCTAGATCATCCCAGATGAACCATCCAGTGTGATCCTGACGTGTATACCACTCCAGCGCAGAACCGCTAAGACTCTGGCTAAAGTATGCCATCAAAAGTTCATCTCTTCCCCCTGCACCACACATCTTGCTACAATAACCACTAAGATGGGCTACAGGATCCCCGTGTCTATAGTACATGTTGAACTTAGGTAGCTTGAATCCAACCGGGAGCTGTACTTCTGGGAACAAACACAAATCTTTGTATGCGACGCTCACTTGTCCTCCTAGCTCTTGTATGTTACGGAAATATTGTTCCAAACTTCTCATCTTCCGTGCCATTTCCTCTTGCTCCAAGTTCTTAACGGGTTTTTCCTCCGTCATCTCCATAAGTGGGGTGTAGGAGTCATGTTGCCTGAATGTCGGCTCCGACGGGTAGTAATCTGTGTCTTGCACATGGAACACTGGTTCACTTGATGATTTATACAGAGCAACAGGTGGTGGTGCCACATACACTGGGGCGACCTGTGGTGGTTGAGGTGGAATCTTTTTGGACAGTGGTGGTGGTGCCTATGAAGTTGTGGCATAGTAGTGCTAGTAATCTGGGTATGTGGAAGATGAGTTCATGGTAGGTGGTTCAGGATTAGGATCGGCGGGAGGGACATATGCTGGATTGGCTGGATATGTGGGTAAAGGTTGACCCTTCGACCAGGCTTGGTATATTTCCGACATTTTCTGCTTTAGCTTATACATCTCCTCGTTCATTCCCGCAACATCCACAACCTCTTCTTCCTGTACTGGGTCCATGATAGTTGGTTCAATCTCCTGAGTTACAACCTTAGACATAGCTTTTGATCGTGTGTTGTAATGATGATTTGCCAGAATGCCAGTTGCCAGCTGAAATCTGATTCTCATCAACAACAACACTTGTTAATAGTTAGTACATAAAGGGGGTAAGATACAATGATTAAAAATCACAACTTTTGCCCTTGATCATTATGCATCATCCCGGCGCTTATTCCATTTTGAATCAACATCTATCTCTTTTCTTTTCTTTTCTTTTTCTTTCTTTCTTTTCTTTTTTTTTTCTTTTTTTTCTTCTTCTTTTTTTTCTCTTTTCTCTCTTCTCTTTTTCTTCATTCTTTTTCTTTCCTTTTTTCCTCTTTTTTTTCATTCTTTTCTTTCTTCTTTCTTCTTTCTTCATTTTCAAATTGATTTTCGTTCCTACATATTTGCCTATCGCCCAAACAATTGATATAAAGTGGAAAAAGATTAGCAACAACTTCTTTGAACTTTTCATTGATACTCAAAAACATTGATTTACAAAATGATGTTGTGATACTAATGCAAAAGGAATACAAATACAAAATGCATGCCCTATAAGTACATTAATGCTCCTAATGTCCGCGAGACGTTGTTCGGTCTTGCCGCGGACCTATATGCCAATCCACTTTGGAGTTTATCTAGGTCGGACATGACTTGCTTTACAAAGAACTTTACGGCTAGTGCAAATGTTGCCTGGGACATTTCTTTATACAATTGACATTTTCTGGTGATGTACTGAGCAATATGGATAATTCTTTCTCGAATGACTCCTTTTTCTTGAAGCATCATGCAGATCTGTTAGGCACGAGCGTCTAAGGTTTGTTGGTTCTCTTTCTGTAGCTGTTGTGACTCAAATTCTAATCGAACCATAGCCGTGTAACAATTCTCTCTTTCTTCCTCAAATTCTTTGATTATCTTTCTACTTTTAACTGTGGCTGTGATGACTTTCTTTCTCAATCGAGCTACCTCAACTTCATGTTTATCTTGTAGTTGCTCAACCATTTTAGCTCTTTCCTCGGCATCTCAGGCCAGTTGCTTCCGAACCCTGACTAACTCCTTTTTTGCTTTGTCAAGATCGAAGCTATAGTCATTCACCTTGCGCTGAATATTTTCAATCAATTTCTCGTCTCGGGCTAAGCGAACCGAGGTCTCGGATGCAATTTTCATTTTTGCAACTTGAGCCTTTAAGATTTCATTCTCTTTTTTCAGCTGCTTCTTTTCTCCTTCGTCAGATGCTGCCTGTAAACTGCTCTCGAATTGGAGTTCTCGAAACTGTTTTTCTAGCAAGCTAATCTTGGCTTTATACTAATTTTTTTAGCCACCCAATTACCGTATTCCTTAGACTGCTCGGCCAAATCTTGAATGTGAGGCCTTTTCAATGGTATATCATGCTCAGTTCCCCGACGATACCATGCGGCATATCCCGGTGATACTTCTCCCTGAGCTCTATTTTCCACACAAGTTTCTTCCTTCAAATTTTTACACTCATTCCAAATCTGTTGGACCTTTGCTTCCGGGAATTGCCCATCTGGACTAATCTTTATTGCTTGCAAACTGAGGTCCCCATCCCTCGGTATAACTTGATATCTTCCAAGTTGTCGTAGGACCCTGTATGGAGCATAAGGCTGGATGCTTTTTAAGCCCATGATCAAGAAATGTCACCCTTCCGTCGGCATGTATATCACCTCATCGAGGGGCAACCATCTGTATGCCCATTCGATTTGGCTATCGGTCAATGATCGTAAATATGAAATCCAACCTTTAACTCCCTCCAGCAGCTTAACCTCTTTTGTTCTCGTATAGAGTTCTTCGATGCACGTTCTTTCAGACGTCCCATAGCTTGAGAACGAAGGATGATGGCATAGATGTTCTATCAACAAAATTTGCAGAATTAAGTTACATCCCTCAAAGAAGTTGTGCCTTGCTTTACATGTTGTCAGGGCACGGTAGATATCGGCTATGATCATTGGGGCCAAAGTGCAATTATCTTGTACAAGCAAGGTGCTGGCCACCTCGGCAACTCTTGTATCAATGTGCCCATCCCTTCATGGAAATATGATTACCCCGAAAAACGCCACTAGAAAGGCAACTCGTCGATGTTCCTCCCATTTGGCTCGGTTGGACTTACTACGGAGTTTGTTCGTGGGGTCATTGAAACCCACGACATGTCCATATCTACTGTAGATGAAGTTTAAGGAGCAAAAACCATTAACCAAATCCTCGTTGTGGACGTTCCGAGCAATCTTCAAAGAGTCGAGGAATCGGTGCACCGTTATCGCTCTCATTTTTCCCTATATAGTAAGCAACTTCCTCAAGAGTAGGAGAGAGTTCAAAGTCCGAGAAATGTAAGACGTTGTGTGCAGGATCCCAGCATGTACAAGTGCTCGAATTATATCGCCTCGGGGAATTATGTCCATTAATCCCGTAAGGTCCTTCAGATAACATTTGACCCAGTTCTGTCCTTCCTGTCTCATGTCGTTCCACCATAATCTTAGCTCCAAAGGGATTTTATTCATTAGAGTGAAGGGTTCATTCTGTATTGTGCTCATCCTGCACATTTATTAAAGGCGATTTTATTTAGAAAAAGGAAAATATTTGTTTTAAAGCAAATTTTCATTTTATAACCTTCTCTGGTTTTTATTTTGAAAAAGGAAAAGATATGATTTTCGAAGTGGCCATTTTTGCCAAAACAGCCTTCCGGCGTCCTTTCGGAAAATTCGGCTATTTCCAAAAATAGCGATCACCTCAATTATTTGAAACTAAAATATTTTTTGGTCATTTTCTAAAAGGGTGGTTGGACCCGTTCAAGGGTTGCCTACGTATCCCACCTAATGGCGAGAATCAAACCTGCGTAGTTCGGTCAGATTATTTGACCAATTATTTCAACAACAATGTTCTTTCCTATTTTTCTTCATATTCTCTTTTCTAACAACTCTTTTGTCAATATCTGTCTCTTTTCTTTTTCCGCATGTCCTTTTCCTGTTTCTAGGGAATTTTGCCGGTCTGCGTAATGATCAAAGACAATTAAAAATGCAACATATAATATGCTCGGTCTTTAGTTACCGGGTCACCTGTCCTAGACGGACCCAACCCCTGTGTTGAGTCACCCTAAGTCAGTTATGATACAAATAATTACCCTAGACCTATGTTCAACATCTTATAGTTTCGTAGAGTGCTAGACCGTGTACCCGAGTGGACAACTCGGATCGAGAAGGGGGATACGTACCGGTGGCCCGCGGGGTCATTCGGCTTTGTAACTTATTCGGCCTCTGTATCTTATTTTGGGTATAACTTAACAGAAAGGAGAGTCTCAACCAGTAAGCACATCCCCGGAGGTGAAGAAGAGAAAGGTTTTCGGCACAATTTATATATACAATCCACATAATATCAAAGCGGTAAAACACGTAGCATGTTGTTCAAAGCATATAACAAAGTCAAATAATTCTGAAAACGGCTATTCTAACGAGCTCGAATTCTTAAACCCTGAAACCGAAGTTGTGGGTTGCTTGTCCCCAGCAGAGTTGCCAGAGCTATCATACCTCCCTTTTACTACCCTTTTTGTTTAATTCCCGATTAGGAGAATAGGGTATACCTCAGTGTTTCAAATACCCCGGGAAGGATATAATAACAACGAGGAAGGAGTTTTTCCAAATAAAGGACAATCGGTCCGGGATTTTGTTTATAATTTCAGAGTCGCCACTTGGGAAGATAATGGTGTCCCAAGTCACCGATTAATCCCGAATTCGAGGAAATTGACTCTGTATTTCAGTCTGCGAAACTAGAAACCTGGATAAGGAATTCTATTAACACGGGAGAATGTGTTAGGCACTCCCGAATTCCGCGGTTTTAGCACGGCCGCTCAACTGTCATTTTCGATTTTATATGAATTATTATATACTTTTTAACAATGTGTACGTGTTTCAAACTTTAATGTTTTTTATGAATTACGACGTTGCAAAAACATATTTCAAATCACACTGCAACCAGTACGCCTGTGACTTTTAACACGTTTAGGCTTCGCCGGGATTTACGATTTGAGTCACATCAAATGTGCACTCATATTAAGGAAAGTATATTCTTAAATCGTGCCTAAATCATCTAACGGCTTTTTTAATATTTTGGAAAGATTGTGAAATTATCTAGCAACCTTGCCCAGTCTAACATATATATATACTTAGTTAATTGGGGGCCCCGCTGCTTCATTTTTATATACGAGGCTCATCCCAACTCATTTTAATAGGCTGATCCTATATAGGCTATGTGTTTCTATTTTTGGTTTTTCCTTAATTCATTATTTCCAACATCAGAATCCAGGCCTTATTTATTTACACATGGGCCTGGATTTGAGCTTAACAGATATCAGACTTCATTCCTGGGTATTGAAACCCGGGAACGAATGGATTCATGTTCAACAGAAGTCTAATAGCATACTTATACAATTCTGGGCCTTCGCAGTCTATTAGGCCCAGATCAGGTATCGGTATAACAGGGAAACAGAAATTAGAAAATATTATATACACAAACAATTGATATTCAGAAGACAAGGTAACTGGAAATATTTTATTTGAAGAAGGAAATGAAGTACAATAGTACACTAATGAATTCTAACTTCAAACATTCAATGTGAATTAGCTTCGATTTAACATGCTGATTTCTAAATACTTAGTGTCTAGACTAATCTATATTAACGATAACATGCTGTAATCAATCCATGGTATTCAGAAGAAACTAATTAGATGATTAAACTTGGAATTAAACCAACACTATATATGACTTCGTCTAATTACAGTATTTCATTAACTAATAATATCGTTTCGAATTAACCTGATTAATTTTCTGGTTTAAGCTAACTTTGCATGCTAGTGTTGTTAATTGCCTATTCAGTTGCAGATTCATTTTGATTCCAAGTTTTAGCTATTAAACTATTTATTAGCTAGGTGGTTACGACTACTACTAATACTACTACAATCTACCTTATTACATTATTGTTCTCCAACACCAATTTGTGCTTCATAGATGCTAATTATACAATCATTACCTATTGAATTACAAGTTCAACTACTTATACTAAATGTAAAAGAAAAACAAGCAACAGAGAAGCTTTTAAAAACTCGAGTCAAGCTTTCATTTCATCAATTGACTTCAATTACATTGCTCGAATAGGGAGTGTGTACCTGATTCAGCAAAAATACCAATAAGTCTAAGGGAAATAGGCAGGAAATAGCAGTTAGATCACGATAGGCAATGCAACAGCAATAGGAGTGAATTCCAGCAGTCAATTGAATCCCAGAGAAGCAACAAAGCAAATACCCAGCAAATAAGCAATAGAAAACCAGCGAAACAGTAGGAGATCTTCTATAGCTTTTAGGAATAAGCTTGTAACGACCCGATCCGTCGTTACGGGAATTTACCACCCCGTTACCTTCCATTTACATATATTATACTTTTAAATCAGTATTAGAATATATCGGGTGAGTTAGGAGTGATTTGGATTGAAAATGAAACAAATAGCATGTTTAAAGAAAGCTTGAAAATGAGAAGTCAACCAAGAGTTGACTATTGAGTTAGAGTGCTCGGAACCGGATTCTGATGATTCGACTAGTTCCGGGGATCATTTATGACTTAGGAGAGCAATCGGAATTGAATTCGGAGGTCCGGTGTAGTTTTAGGCTTGAATTGGCGAAGGTTGAATTTTGGTGAAATCCGGATGGTAGGTGATATTTTGATCCGGGGGTCAGAATGGAATTCCGACAGTTGTAGTAGCTCCGTTATGTGATTTTGGATATGTCTGCAAATTTTCAGGTCATTCGGACATCGTTTGATCGGGTTTTGGATTGAATGTTAGTTTTGAAAGTTTTGAAGAAACTTAGGCTTGAATCCGTGAGTAAATGGAGATTTTGATGTTTACTATGGTGTTTTTATGATTGGAACAAGTTCGTATCATATTTTGGAATATGTTGGTGGTTTTCGTTGGGGTCCCGGGGGTCTCGGGATGAATCCGGGGGCCCAAACGGACCATTTATGGAAGAAAAGAGAAGGCTGGTTGTTGTCATAAACGCAGCAGGTTTTTGCTCTCCGCGATCGCGGGGAGGGGGACGCGATCGCGTAGGGCTGGGGGGGCTAGGCTATCGCAATCATAGGATCACCAGTCGCGATCGCGTAGAGGTAGTCGGGTGGCCATCACGATCGCATGAGCATCTACGCGATCGCGTAGAAGAGAAATAGGGTCTAGGGAAATTTGTGCTACGCGATCGCAGGAATAGAGACGCGATCGCGTGAAGCCGGATGTTTGAACATCGCGATCGCGTGAGGGACGCGATCGCGTGAAGTCGGATGTTTGTACATCGCGATCGCGTGAGGAGAGTCGCGATCGCGTGAGGCCGAAATTTTCGAACATCGCGATCGCGTGAGTAGAGTCGCGATCGCGTAAAGCAAATGGGTCTGGCAGAGAATTTAATCACAGAACAGAGGGGTTACGGGTTCATTAACCCAAAACTCAATTTTGAGCCCTAGAGAGAATAAAACTCGAGGTAATCACGGAGAAGTTATCGGGTATTCGTCGGAGGTAAGATTCTTGACTCAAAAACATCATTTTATGGTAGAATTAACATCAATCTTCATGAAATTGGGTTGAAATCTTGAAGAAATGTGGCCTAAATATTGAAAACGGGATTTTTGGATTTGGAAGACCATTTGAACTCCGATTTCGATAAATTTTATATGCACGGACTCGTGGCGAGATGAGGGTCGCGTTGGTACTAATTTCGAAATTTTTCGAGCAGTGGGCCCGGGGTCGGGTTTTACCAACTTGGTGTATTTATGCGAATTTCATGTATATTGTAATGGGTTATGATTCTTTGACCCGTATTTGATATAATTATTGTGGTTTGACTAGATTCTACGCACGAGGGAGCTAAATTCAAAGGAAAAGGCATCGCGGACGAGTCTACGACCGGCTAGAGGTGAGTAGTTTGTGTATATGGTAGCCCGAGGGTTCGAAACCCCGGCTTAGCACATTGTGACGCTAGTAGGGCGTGGCTCGCACACCGTGGCAGGTGCGGGATTGATTGTGACTAGGGATTGAGACTTGGTCCATCCCGGATGTGAATAATATGTTGTTAGTGTTGGAAATACACTGTATTTGCTATATTTGTGGGCTGTAAGCCTTGTTTGGGGCCTTGTGCCGATCTGTAGCGTCCTTAGAGGACAATATTTATGTGATAGCTATAATTGCTTAAATCACTGATCTCAGTCCTGGAAATTGAAATCACACTTTTGAAATGCTAAGTCATCGGCTTTTACAAATTTAATAAAGTTAAAGTATTTTTCATAAATTATGAATTGAGAACTGGAATTAAGGAAAATGAAATGTTTTGTGACTTATCTGATTTATGTGGACTGAGCATGGGATCGGGCTGCACGCCGCAGTGGTTGATATGAGGATCGGGCTGCACGCCGCAGCAGTATTGCGCTTGGGCTGTAGGAGCCCCTCCGGAGTCCGTACACACCCCCAGTGAGCGCCGTCGACGTTAAATTGGATCGGGCTACACGCCGTAGCGGTTATGTGCATTGCATTGCATCTGTATTTGTTGAATTACTCTGTGGTAGCTGTATTGTATTGTTGTCGCTAGTTCGTAGGAGATTCGGACTGTAGTGTAGCTTCATATTATGGTATTTTGTGGATTTCTTACTGTCAGTTACTTGTATATATTTATTACTCACTGAGTACTTAGTACTCACCCCTACTCCCCGCACCTTTGTGTGCGGGTTCAGGTACTCAGGAGAAGTAGACGAGCAATCTAGCTTTTACAGAGTCATATCAAGTTGCTGAGGTAGCTGCCGACGTTCGCAGAACCTAGCTTTTCATCTCTTTCCAGTTATTACTTTATGTTCAGATTGAGTATTTTGTACAGTATTCTCTATCCTGTTGGGCCTTGTTAGAGGCTCTAGACTTGTGACTCCGGATCTTTGGGAGTGTCAGTATTTTGTTCATTTCTATTATTATTGGAGTTCTTAAACTCATATATTCTTCTTGGGATGTCCATTTGGGACCGATATCGTTGTGATAATTGAATTGTTGGTCTGGCTGGCCTAGCTTAATTGTTGGGTGTCATCACGACCGGATTTGGGTCGTGACAAGTTGGTATCAGAGCCTAGGTTACTAGGACTCGCGAGTCATGAGCCGGTTTAGTAGGCTTTCACGGATCGGTACGTAGACGTCCGTATCTATCCTCGGAGGACTACAGAAAACTTTAGGAAAAACCTCATTTTCTTGGATTCATATCATGCGATCTGTGTTATCATGAAATTAAAATTTTCCATATTCTATTCTCTCGCACATGGCGAGAACACGAGCTAACGGACGTGGCGGACGACCACCATTGGCACCCAGAGGCCGTGGTCGTGGTAGAGGTAGGGCAGCAGCACCAGCACCTGCTGACCCACCAGCTGACCAGACTCAGGGTCAGATTCCTGCACCAGTGGCCCAGACTCAGGACCAGATTCCAGCGGCAAACGCTCCGGCAACTCAGGTTCAGGCACCGGCAGTGCCCATTGTCATACCATGTCTTCAGGAGACCTTGGCTCAGATCTTATCAGTGTGCACAGGCTTGGCACAGGTAGTTGCAGCTACTGCTGCAGTATCTTCTTCACAGGCAGGGGGAGGGAATCAGACCCCCGTAGCTCGGACACCCGAGCCAGTTCAGCCAATTGCACCCATTGCACCAGCTCCTGCTTATATGGTTCCAGTTATGCCCGACGATGAGCAGCGTCATTTGGAGAGATTTAAGAGGCTACAGGCTCCGACATTCAGTGGTTCTGAGGGCGAGGACGCCCAGGGTTTTCTTGACAGATGTCAGCGCATGCTTCGCATCGCGGGTATTCTAGAGTCCATCGGTGTTTCATTCACCACTTTTCAGTTCACAGGTGCAGCATTTCAGTGGTGGGAGGATTTCGAGAGGAGTAGGCCCGCTGGGGCAGTGCCCCTCACTTGGCAGCAGCTCTCCATGGTATTCTTAGAGAAGTACGTGCCTCAGTCTCAGAGAGAGGAGCTGCGACGTCAGTTCGAGTGGTTGAAGCAGGGAGAGATGACGGTTAATCAGTACGAGATGAGATTCACACAGTTGGCCCGTCATGCCATGTGGATGGTTCCTACAAACAGAGAGAGGATTCGGAGATTTATCGATGGCCTTATTTATCCCATCCGCATATTGATGACCAGGGAGAGAGTTTCGGCAGTTACCTTTGAGGAGGTGGTTGATGCTGCCCGTCATATTGAGACAGATCGCCGTAGAGAGCGGGAGGAGAGAGAGGCTAAGAACCCTCGTGGTACTGGCAGTTATAGTGGGGCTCCGTCTAGGGGCCAATTTCAGCATAGCAGGGGTCGTTCTTTCAGGTCTCATCAGTCTGGACGTACAGAGTCCAGTGGGGTTTCATCAGATCGTGGTCGTTAGGGCCATCAGGGTTATCAAGGTCAGCAGAGCCGTCAGCAGAGTCAGCCTGCACTGAGTGCTCTTCCAGCTCAGAGCTCTGCTCCTGTTTCCTCAGCACAGGGTTCATCTGTAGCGAGGGGTCCTCAGCAGCCCCTTCTTCCATCTTCAGGCCGTTGTTTTGAGTGCGGTGATTTGGGCCATATCAGGAGAGAGTGTCCTCAGTGGCTTCGTAAGCGGTCTCAGCAGAGGGATCAGCCCTCGTCTTCTACTCCTGTTTCTTCGGCGCCAGCACAGTCGGCTAGGACTGGTGGCCAGGTATCCAGAGGTCGCCCTAGGGGCGAGGATCGTACTGGTGGAGGCCAGGCTCGTTTCTATGCTCTTCCGGATAGGAAGGATGCTAGTGCTTCAGATGCGGTCATTTCAGGTATTATCTCAGTCTGCCACAGGGATGCTTCTGTCTTATTTGATCCCGGATCTACCTATTCTTATGTCTCTACTTATTTTGCACATCATTTGGGTATGACCCGTGGTATTCTTGATTTGCCCGTACATGTGTCTACCCCAGTGGGGGATACTGTTGTTGTGGATCAGGTATATCGATCCTGTATTATTACTATCGGGGGTCTGGAGACCCGAGTTGATCTATTCCTACTGGGCATGGTAGATTTCGATGTTATTCTAGGCATGGATTGGCTATCTCCTTACCATGCGATTCTGGACTGTCATGCCAAAACGGTCACACTAGCTATTCCAGGTAATCCGAGGATCGAGTGCCGTGGCTTGACTGATTATATGTCCGACCGGGTGATTTCTTATATAAAGGCCCAACGAATGATTGGCAAGGGTTGTTTATCTTATTTAGCCTTCATTAGAAATGTTGAGGCCGAGACACCCAGTCTTGATTCGGTCCCCATTGTGAGGGAGTTTCCGGATGTATTTCCAGCAGACCTACCAGGCATGCCGCCTGACAGAGATATTGACTTTGGTATTGACTTGGTGCCGGCACTCAGCCCATTTCTATTCCTCCCTATCGCATGGCACCAGCGGAGTTAAAAGAATTGAAGGAACAACTTCAGGAACTCTTAGATAAGGGTTTCATTCGTCCGAGTGTGTCACCTTGGGGTGCACCGGTATTGTTTGTGAAGAAGAAAGATGGAACAATAAGAATGTGCATTGATTACAGGCAGCCGAACAAGGTAACAGTGAAGAATAAGTACCCATTGCCTCGTATTGAGGACTTGTTTGATCAGCTCCAGGGAGCTGGTGTATTTTTTAAGATTGATCTTCGATCGGGCTATCATCAGTTAAAGATCAGGGACTCAGATATTATGAAGACGGCGTTCAGGACACGATATGGGCACTACGAGTTCCTGGTGATGTCTTTCGGGTTGACTAATGCCCCAGCTGCATTCATGCACTTGATGAATAGTGTATTTCGGCCGTACCTTGATTCTTTTGTGATTATGTTTATTGATGATATTTTGGTGTATTCACGCAGCCAGGAGGAGCATGCACAGCATTTGAGAGTGGTATTGCAGAGGTTGAGAGAAGAGAAACTTTATGCAAAATTCACTAAGTGTGAGTTCTGGCTTGATACTGTGGGTTTTCTGGGACATATAGTGTCTAGTGATGGTATTCGGGTTGATCCTCAGAAGGTTGAGGCAGTGCAGAATTGGCCCAGACCTTCCTCACCTACAGAGATTCGGAGTTTTCTCGGCTTGGCAGGCTATTATCGCCGGTTTGTTCAGGGTTTCTCATCTATTGCTTCACCGTTGACTAAGTTGACACAGAAGAATGCTCCATTTGTGTGGTCTGATGAATGTGAGGAGAGCTTCCAGAAGCTCAAGAAGACTTTGACCACTGCTCCTGTACTTGTGTTACCATCAGCCTCAGGATCATATACGGTGTATTGTGATGCTTCTAGAATTGGACTCGGTTGTGTGTTGATGCAGGAGGGTAGAGTTATTGCATATGCTTCTCGTCAGCTAAAGCCCCACGAGAAGAACTACCCTGTTCATGATTTGGAGTTAGCTGCTATTGTTCATGCCTTGAAGATTTGGAGGCATTACCTATATGGTGTATCTTGTGATGTATATACCGACCACCGCAGCCTTCAGCATTTGTTTAAGTAGAAAGATCTAAATTTAAGGCAGCGGAGATGGCTTGAGTTGCTTAAAGACTATAATATTACTATCTTGTATCATCCCGGGAAAGCCAATGTAGTGGCTGATGCATTGAGCCGGAAGGCTATTAGTATGGGCAGTTTGGCGTATATTCCAGTTGGGGAGAGACCCCTAGCAGTTGATGTTCAGGCGTTAGCTAATCAGATGGTGAGACTGGATATTTCTGAGCCTAGTCGGGTGATGGCTTGTGTAGTAGCTCGTTCTTCTTTATATGATCGTATTCGAGAGCGCCAGTATGATGATCCACACTTACTTGTCCTTAAGGATAGAGTTCAACATGATGATGCTAGAGATGTCGCTATTGATAGTGATGGTGTATTGCGGATGCAGGGTCGGATATGCGTACCCAATGTTGATGTCCTTCGTGAGTTGATATTGGAGGAGGCCCACAGCTCGCGGTATTCTATTCATCCAGGAGCCGCGAAGATGTACCAGGATTTGAAGCAGCATTACCGGTGGAGAAAGATGAAGAAAGATATTGTGAGCCATGTGGCTCGGTGTCTAAACTGTCAGCAGGTCAAGTATGAGCATCAGAGACCTGGTGGTGTATTCCAACGTATTGATATTCCTGAGTGGAAGTGGGAAAGGATTACTATGGACTTTGTTAGTGGACTCCCTCGGACAGCGAGGAAGTTTGATTCGGTTTGGGTGGTGGTGGATAGGTTGACCAAGTCAGCTCACTTCATCCTAGTGTGTACTACCTATACCTCAGAGCGGTTGGCAGAGATATTCATCCGTGAGATAGTGAGATTGCATGGAGTTCCCATTTCTATTATATCAGACAGAGGTACCCAGTTCACATCTCAGTTCTGGAGGACATTTCAGCGAGAGTTGGGTTCACAGATAGAGCTGAGCACAGCATTTCATCCACAGACGGATGGACAGTCTGAGCGTACTATTCAGATATTGGAGGACATGTTGCGTGCTTGTGTCATTGACTTCGGTGGTTCGTGGGCTGATTATTTGCCCTTGGCGGAGTTTGCTTATAATAATAGCTATCAGTCCAGCATCCAGCATTCAGATGGCACCGTATGAAGCTTTATATGGGAGGCGGTGTAGGTCTCCAGTTGGTTGGTTCGAGCCCGGCGAGGCTAGGTTGTTGGGGACAGAGTTAGTCCAAGATGCCTTAGACAAGGTGAAGGTGATTCAGGAGAGATTACGCACAGCTCAGTCGCGTCAGAAGAGTTATGCGGACCGGAAGGTCCGAGATGTGTCTTATTCAGTAGGTGAGAAGGTGTTGCTGAAGGTTTCGCCTATGAAGGGTGTTATGAGGTTTGGAAAGAAAGGGAAGTTGAGCCCAAGGTTTATCGGACCTTTTGAGGTGCTTAGGAAAGTTGGGGAGGTGGCTTATATGCTTGCTTTGCCACCCAGCTTGTCGGGAGTTCACCCGATGTTCCATGTATCTATGCTCCGGAAGTATGTCGGAGACCCGTCTCATGTGTTGGACTTCGGCACGATACAGCTAGATGAGGATTTGACTTATGATGTGGAACCAGTAGCCATTTTGGGTCGACAGGTTCGTAAGCCTGAGATCTAAGGATATAGCTTCAGTGAAAGTGCAGTGGAGAGGTCGTCCCGTGGAGGAAACAACTTGGGAGACCGAGCAGGAGATGCGAAGTAGATATCCACACTTGTTTGATACTCCAGGTATGTTTCTTAACCCGCTCGCGGACGAGCGTTTTTTTAAGTTGGGGAGAATGTAATGACCCGACCCGTCGTTACAGGAATTTACCACCCCGTTACCTTGCATTTACATATATTATGCTTTTAAATCAGTATTAGAATATATCGGGTGAGTTAGGAGTGATTTGGATAGAAAATGAAACAAATAGCATGTTTAATGAAAGCTTGAATATGAGAAGTCAACCAAGAGTTAACTATTGAGTTAGAGTGCTCGGAACCGGATTCTGATGATTCGACTAGTTCCGGGGGATCATTTATGACTTAGGAGAGCAATCGGAATTGAATTCGGAGGTCCGGTGTAGTTTTAGGCTTGAATTGGCGAAGGTTGAATTTTGGCGAAATCCGGATGGTAGGTGATATTTTGATCCGGGGTCGGAATGGAATTCCGACAATTTCTGTAGCTTCGTTATGTGATTTTGGATATGTCCGCAAATTTTCAGGTCATTCGGACATCGTTTGATCGGGTTTTGGATCGAATGTTAGTTTTGAAAGTTTTGAAGAAACTTAGGCTTGAATCCGTGAGTAAATGGAGATTTTGATGTTTACTATGGTGTTTTTATGATTGGAACAAGTTCGTATCATATTTTGGAGTATGTTGGTGGTGTTCGTTGGGGTCCCGGGGGTCTCGGGATGAATCCGGGGGCCCAAACGGACCATTTTTGGAAGAAAAGAGAAGGCTGGTTGCTGTCATAAACGCAACAGGTTTTTGCTCTCCGCGATCGCGGGGAGGGGGATGCGATCGCGTAGGGCTGGGGGGGCTAGGCTATCGCGATCGCAGGATCACCACTCGCGATCGCGTAAAGTTAGCCGGGTGGCCATCGCGATCGCATGAGCATCTACGCGATCGCGTAGAAGAGAAATAGGGTCTAGGGAAATTTGTGCTACGCGATCGCAGGAATAGAGACGCGATCGCGTGAAGCCGGATGTTTGAACATCGCGATCGCGTGAAGCGAGTCGCGATCGTGTGAATTTGGATTTTTGAACATCACGATCGCGTGAGGCCGAAATTTTTGAACATCGCGATCGCGTGAGTAGAGTCGCGATCGCGTAGAGCAAATGGGTCTGGCAGAGAATTTAATCACAGAACAGAGGGTTACGGGTTCATTAACCCAAAACTCAATTTTGAGCCCTAGAGAGAAGAAAACTCGAGGAAATCACCGAGAAGTCATCGGGTATTCGTCGGAGGTAAGATTCTTGACTCAAAAACATCATTTTATGGTAGAATTAACATCAATCTTCATGAAATTGGGTTGAAATCTTGAAGAAATGTAGCCTAAATATTGAAAACGGGATTTTTGGATTTGGAAGGCCATTTGAACTCCGATTTCGATAAATTTTATATGCACGGACTCGTGGCGAGATGAGGGTCACGTTGGTACTAATTTCGAAATTTTTCGAGCAGTGGGCCCGGGGTCGGGTTTTACCAACTTGGTGTATTTATGCGAATTTCATGTAAATTGTAATGGGTTATGATTCTTCGACCCGTATTTGATATAATTATTGTGGTTTGACTAGATTCTACGCACGAGGGAGCTAAATTCAAAGGAAAAGGCATCGCGGACGAGTCTACGACCGGCTAGAGGTGAGTAGTTTGTGTATATGGTAGCCCGAGGGTTCGAAACCCCGGCTTAGCACATTGTGACGCTAGTAGGGCGTGGCTCGCACACCGTGGCAGGTGCGGGATTGATTGTGACTAGGGATTGAGACTTGGTCCATCCCGGATGTGAATAATATGTTGTTAGTGTTGGAAATACACTGTATTTGCTATATTTGTGGGCTGTAAGCCTTGTTTGGGGCTTTGTGCCGATCTGTAGCGTCCTTAGAGGATAATATTTATGTGATAGCCATAATTGCTTAAATCACTGATCTCAGTTCCTGGAAATTGAAATCACACTTTTGAAATGCTAAGTCACCGGCTTTTACAAATTTAATAAAGTTAAAGTATTTTTCATAAATTATGAATCGAGAACTGGAATTAAGGAAAATGAATTGTTTTGTGACTTAATTGCTTATTGTGGACTGAGTATGGGATCGGGCTGCACGCCGCAGTGGTTGATATGAGGATCGGGCTGCACGCCGCAGCAGTATTGCGCTTGGGCTGTAGGAGCCCCTCCGGAGTCCGTACACACCCCCAGTGAGCGTCGTCGACGTTAAATTGGATCGGGCTACACGCCGTAGCGGTTATGTGCATTGCATTGCATCCGTATTTGTTGAATTACTCTGTGGTAGCTGTATTGTATTGTTGTTGCTAGTTCGTAGGAGAATCGGACTGTAGTGTAGCTTCATATTGTGGTATATTTTGTGGATTTCTTACTGTCAGCTACTTGTATATATTTATTACTCACTGAGTACTTAGTACTCACCCCTACTCCCTGCACCTTTTGTGTGCAGACTCAGGTACTCGGGAGCAGTAGACAGGCATTTCCAGCGTTTGCAGTGTCATATCGAGTTGCTGAGGTAGCTGCCTACGTTCGCAGAACCTAGCTTCTCCTCTCATTTCCAGTTGTTATATTATATTTTGTATTCAGACTTGAGTACTTCTATATAGTACTTTCTATTCCTATTGGGTTTTGTTAGAGGCTCTAGACTTGTGACTCCGGATCTTTGGGAGTGTCGGTATTTTGTTCACTTTTATTATTATTGGAGTTCTTAAACTCATATATTCTTCTTGGGATGTCCATTTGGGACTGATATCGTTGTGATAATTGAATTGTTGGTCTGGCTGGCCTAGCTTAATTGTTGGGCGCCATCACGACCGGATTTGGGTCGTGACAAAGCTTCGACTAGAACTCATGCAGTTTTACCCTATAAATCTATATGTGTATTCTCTGAATTTCTGGTTCAAAAATCCAGCCTCTAATCAGGCTCAAATGTGGTCTATTTTTAGGTGAGATTGGTAAAAAAATTTGGGGGAAAAGCTTAAAAGTAGTTTCTAGTTTCCTCCCATGAATTCCCTAAATTGTTACACTTTACTACCATTTTCTGTTTTGAATTTGCCTTCCGGCATGTGCTGGAAGGTTCTAATTGATTCTTTTTGGGGTCTTTTACTAGTGTACCCCCACTTGCTAAGGTTATTTACCAAGTTGCCTTTTATTTGGGTCTATTATACCCTTAGTTTTGTGCAATATTGCAGAAATCATAGGCCTAAATGCCTTTAATGTCCTCATAGGCTCTATTCAATCCACAATTATGCCATTTTCTATTCCTCTTATTCCCTTAATGGCATTCATTATTTACCCGACCTTGTCCAGGTTAAGGTATGTTATTTTTAGTTATTATTTAACTTCTGGCCACTATTAATGAGTCATTTAAGACTTGACCAGATTTGAACTTCAACTTATTTCAATTTTAGCCTTTTTCTTTCATTTTTCTGTTATTAAAGTTAATTTGCAGGACTAGACTGCCTATTTATCTAAATCTATTCTATTTAAAGTTTAGCCAGTCCAATGGTTGGACTTAGCTTTGCAGTTTTAGCCAATTAGTTATCACAAGCCAGCTAAGATTTTGCAAGTCTAGCCAATTTCAGACTTAAGTCAGTTTATTACAGGTTTAACCAATTCAAAACTTAGCCAATGAATTCAGAATTAAAGAACTACAAAGTTGGTCAGTTACAAGACTGACCTCTCTTATCACTTATTTCAATTATGACCCCTTTTTATGTTGTTTTTCAATTTTAACCTACTTAACTACTTAAAACATGTTTTCAGACTTAGCCACTTCTCAAATTACCACACTATTACAGCTATAACCAATATCACCTAAGTACATTAGGCTTAACAACAATCAATTAACATAAAATCATTGCATACATAGCCCTTTCACATTAAATTGCATACATAGCCATAAAATCAGAATTACTTGTCATTTAACCAAAACTCAAAGAAGAGATTGTATATTGTTGAATTTCAATCAAACAGACTTATAATCCAGATTCCAGACAAGGTGTGTCAATTTAAACATAAAGGAGGCAAGTCAGAACTTTCTCATGTCAAAAGACTACTAAGAACCCTAATCATGCTTGAGTGTATTTGATTAAGCATAGATAGGTAGAACTTATCAAAAAAGCTCAAAGAAGACATGATACTACCAGAGAAACGTAACTAACTAGAGATTATTTCAGAAGATGAAACTAATCTAAACATGCAGTAGCTTAAACGACTAACAACAAAAGAAATTAGACAAAAAGCATACTAAAACATAAAGATGATGAAGATGAGTCATGTAACCAAGGAAAACAAGAAAGAACACAATGAATCATAAAAACAGAAAGTGAGAGGAGGGGACTGAGCTTTGCAGGATCTGTCTCTTGTGTTATTCCCCCTTTACTTGTTATTTTTCTTTCTTTTCTTTCAGACTTCAAGTTGAAGTCTTTTTTTTTTTTCAGTTTCTTTTTCTTTCTTTTCCAGTTTTCTCTCTTTCAGACTTCAAGTTGAAGTCTTTTTATTGTTTTAGTGGTAGAGATGGGTTCAGGGTATGTTAAAAGAAAGGTTTGGTTTAGGGTTTGGTTTTTAGGTCGACCGGAGTTAGGGTTCCGGTGACCTATTTCGGAATATTCGAGCATCTGGAGAGATATTCGAAGGAAACCATTTATAGGTGATGATATATCAGGGTGTGAGGGTCAAGTGGTGTTAATTTGGGAGTGGTTCTCATAGGTTTGGTCACCGAAGAGAAACTCCGATGACCGAAATTTCAAGAAGATGGGTTCTCTTGTGGTTTCTGGGGTTTTCGTGGTGGTTTATGGTGGAGAAGAAGGAGAGAAGGGTTTGGGGGTTGAGAGTTAGCCGGAGACGGCCATGAGAGGTGGCCAGTCTCCATGGCCGGCGATGAGAAGAGAAGAGGAAGAAGACAAAGCAGAGGCGGCTTGGGTTAGATGTTAAGGAAATGGACGGCCGGTCTCTTTGAGACCGGGTTTGTATACCCGTTACACCTACTCCATCCCTGGCCATTAGATCAAGTGAGATCAATGGCCAGGATTAAATTCCCCAAAACGGTGTTGTCTCATTTAAATGAGAGACTTATCCCCGTCCGTTAGATTTCAAAGTGTGGACGGTTAAGATTTGATCTCAGATTTTAGTTAATTAATTAATTCCGGACAAAGTCTCAACCATTGAATTTAGTGTGATGAACGGCTGAGATCATTATCATTTCAAGTATGCTGGACCGGATCTCTCAATTGGTTTGGGCCAGTGCACTTGGGCTAGTATTTGGCCCATTTCTATCTATTTGTTTTGTATTTTCTTTGTATTTTAATTATTATTTTGTGGTATTTTCTTTTGTATTTCATTTTTTCTTTTTGTATTATTTTCAATTATTCAATATCCTATTTTCTCTAATTTTCTGATATGTTTTGACATTTTTCTACTATTTTTCTCTAATTTCCGTTATTATTGCCGTTTTTTGTTAATTTTCCTTTTAACTACTTTAATTGTAATACTTGTATTTAACCTATATTTTTTAGTGTTCTAATTTTAATTTCTAATTGTTTGCACACGCAAATGCATCTTATTCCAATCAAAACATATAATTGCACACAAAATATTATTTATTTTAATTTTGGAATTTATTGCTTAGGGCAAAAATCACGTGCTCACAGTCATCATAAACAATATTAATTCAACAATAAAGTGTGATTATTTAGGGCATAATTATAGTCAAATTCACCTATTATCAATACCCCACACTTATACCTTTACTCATCCTCGAGCAACCTTAATCACACTTTAGGCCAATTTTATTAATGTTTCCCCCAAAATATGTCACAAAAGCTATCTTTCGTGATTAACCTAAGACATGCACAATCCTTACCTAACTGTAAACTCACATGCCAGCACATTATTGCTTACTCTAGTTATTATCACAGATTTGCAAATTTACCATTTTCTTCTTGAGTTACATGCCCTCACACAATTTATTGAGAGAAGTTCCCACACATAAATAATTTAGAACATGGAACTTATAGATATAGGAAATATTCACTCACACTCAACAAAGAACATTCATATGCATATAGACACACCATAGGCTTGCCTCTAGTGTAATACTCCACTAATTGAGTTATTCAATCATAGATCAAGAGGTCTTTAAGGGTTGTAATTTTGGCTACGGGGCGGGTAGGATACTTTTGGGTATAGTGGCTAACCTCCCTAAGCACTTTCTTTATTTTTCACAACTTACCTTTTCTTGTTTTCTTCCTTATGTCTCCCCTAAACATTCCTTCTTCTTTAGTTGCTTATAATCCCCAATTTTCTTTTGTTGGTGTAACTGCCTTTTTGTTTTACATATATACATTGATTTTTTTTTTTATCATTGCTTTGCAACGCATTTACATTATTTTGGTAGTTCACCATTTTTCTACCATTCATTCTTGATTTCCCATTTTTTAACTTCCCTTCACCCCACACTTAGACTTTTGCATATTCATTACAACATAAGTGCTTCTAGGAGGTAAAGTAAAACAATATAAGATTTTGATTTTTTATGAACATTCAAGGGTTATCAAAGAATAGGCTTTAAGCACAAAGGGGTTAACTAGGATATTATGTACCGGTGAATTCATGTCTTGTTAATTTACGGGGTTACACAAAGAAATGTCTCTATCATCTCTACAACCAAACAACTTTTATTTCGCTTTGCAAACACCGGGGCAAGTTCTAGATATCATGTAAAACATATAATGTAAATACAATCTCATACACACATAGCATGCAACTCATTTACAATTCGGTTCATCTACAAAGTCATATCAACGTTCAAGCAAGCTGTATTGTGCAATTTAAGGCATATCCTAGAATCTACAGTCAAGCTTAGATAATACATTCTCAAGTTCAATTAAGTTTTGCTAATGTGCATACTTGGGGTTACATGTCAACATTTGCCCTCTAATCCTAAAAAAGAAAAAATCTACCTAACCCGGTTCAATAAAAACCCTTGGAAAAGAACCGTGGTCAAAAGAAAAACCAAGGGGAGGTGATACACTACCTATAAAAAAAGAAAAAAAAATTCTTTCGTGGACTACTTCCCTCAAAAGTACTTGTCCTAAATAGTTCGTCATCAGGAAGAGTCCTCTACTAATATTTTTGGATTTTTCAAATTTTTTTAATTTTTTGTGTTTTTATTCTGACAGGCCCTTAAAAAACCCGTCGCCAAGTGTCCATCATCGGGCCAAGCCAGCTAATATTATTTGCAACTATTATTACTATGTACGACATATACACGATAAGTTTCCCACCCCATACTTAAAATCATGTCATGTCCTCATGACATAATAATACAAATATAGCTCAGAAGGGCAAGAAAACTTACCTGTGACTCACTCAGATTCAGAGACAGTGGAGGGGTCGACATGACACGCTCGACCCAGTGCTCGGAACTATGCCATGAACTTGTTTTCCGACCTAGATTGCCTTTGTGACATCGCGTCTAAGCGTGTGTGTAAACCATCCATGGAGGTGCGTAAGTACGCAACCTCCTCCTCCATAGACCTAAGCATAAGTCTAGTAGACTCGGACCTAGACATGCTCGCTCCATGATGAGCGTGCCTAGAAGGTCCGACTGAGTCAGTGGAATGCCTGGCCTGGACAACCGGCACAGGGTCATCCTCAGCATCCAAGTCAATTGGTTCATTGTCTCGGCCCACCCGAATTTGAGAAGCTCTGAATGGAGCTTTTGGAGGGAGATCACCATCCGTGGCAAGGACTGGAGTCCGATGGCCGAGACACAGTGTAGTGACGAGAGATGGGTAATAGAAACCCTTGGCTTTGAGGGGTCCCCTCAGCACCATCTCGTCACTAATCAGACGGGCGATATCAACGTCCCGTTGGGTGACAAAGCACCATGTTAGTAATGCCCTATTGAAGTTCACATCAGTGGTGTTGCTTGAGGGCAAGAACCGGTTACATATGATTATGAACCAGCATTTAGCAGTGTGGGTGAAACAGTTAGAGTAGAGTGTTTTGTTTCTTATCCAAACTGGGATACCATCAACACATAAGACCTCAATTAAGGTGTCCCAGGTGACACCAGGCCTATAGTGGTAGTAGTCCACGTCACCAGTAAAAGTCAGTCTAAGAGCCTGCCTGATAGTTTGTACATGAGCCCAAACGTATTTACCTCGGACGAAGACTTCTCTAGACATCCCGTATAGAGCATTAGCATAGAACTCCCTAACCAGCATTTTGTTCACGAGGGCTGGTGCATCGAGTAGGAACTCCATTTCGCGGTGGCGGATCTTATCATATATCTTGGGCTTCAGTCCGAATAGCTAGCCTGTCAATTTCAATTTCCTGGAGCCAAGCTTTAGTAGCCTTGGCATGGAAGTCAGCTTCCGCCTCCTCGCTTCTGAATCTAGACTCGTCATAGGTCGGTTGCCTAGACGGGCTTGCAGCCTGCCTTGATCTTTTAGGAGCCATAATCCTACACAAAAGAGAAACAACCAAAAATTACCATAACGTTAATATGTCGGTTGGCTACTCAGACTTCACCATATAATTACAGTATGTTCTTTAGTGCTATCATCTCTTAACTCCTACTATTAACTAATTGTCTAACCAATTCACCAAGTAACCTCAAGCACCCAACACTTATTTCTTTTTGCAATCTAACATGAACCAATTAAACTTACACCATCTCTAATTTTTATACAACAATAAACAACCAACAAGTTGGGCAATATCTCCCCCAAAAATTCAATATCCAAATACTACAACATACAATTGCCCACATTGGCTAACCACATCACCAACTATATCACCCATCACATTGGGTCTCCAAAACAACCACATTAACATAATTAACTATATTGGACGAATTAATTTAATAGAATCTACTATTACTAGTAATGTATTGTACAATTCTACAATTAGACTATAATAATGTAAACTAATTACTTCTACACAATCTAAGGATAAAAATTAGAGAGAAAAATAAAAAAATAAAAGAAAAACAAGGAAGACAACTTACTATGAAGTGTTGGAGAAGTGGAGAAGATGAAGAAGATTGGTGTAGATAGGTTGTTGGGAGAAGAATTGAAGAGCGGGAGTAGAGAGAAGGAGGAGAGAATTTGTTTTGTTTAGAGAGAGAGGGGGAGATATGGGGAGGAGAGGCGGCTGTTGTTACGGGGAATAAGGGGGTGTGATGTTATTAGGTTAGTTAAAAGAAAAGGGGGGGGAGAAAGAAATTTTTTTTTTTATATCTGGCCGCTGCAGTCCTGACCGCGGTCATTCGCGGTCCGTTCACAGTCGCGAACGAACCGCGAACAGTCAAATTCAGAGAGGCCATTTTTCCGCGGTCCTTCGCGACCGCGAACGAACCGCGAAAAATCATATTCACTGATTTTTTTCGCCTGACAGCAGCAGAAATGTTTTTTTTTTATATAGACTAACTATAATGAGTACACTTACAACAAGTTCGTGGGTTGTCTCCCACGTAGAGCCTGATTTAACGTTGCAACACGACTCAACGTAGCGCATTTCAAAGCTCGCTAGACCTTTGAGGTTCCTCTAACCGTAGCTCCACCTTATACTCTACGTCATATATGCCAACATAAAGTTTCAACCGCTGTCCATTTACTTTGAATGTGCGTGAACCATCAATGGTTTGAATTTCCACAACGCCCGAATCTAATGCCTCAATTACCTGAAAAGGGCCTGACCACCTTGATTTTAATTTGCCCGGGAACAACCGTAATCTTGAGTTATATAGAAGTACCTTGTCCCCGGTTTTGAAGTTACGCTCTATGATGTTCTGGTCGTGTATCCGCTTCATCCGTTATTTATATTGTCTTGTGCTTTTGAAGGCCAGATACCGAAATTCTTCCATCTCGTGCAACCCGATAACTCTAGATTTCCCCGCTTCATCCCAGCTGAGATTTAATTATTTCAGTGCCCATCATGCTTTGTGCTCTAGTTCCACAGGTAGATGATGTTACAACCCATATCCACACACGTTAGTTCATGCCATATCTTAGTTAACACAAATACAAGAAGGAATTATCCTTGAGATGATAAGAAGTTAATCTGATTGATCTTAAGTGATACAAGGGTGCATAAGGGTGATTAACAAGTATTAGAAGTTAAACGAATCAAGGATGCTGTAACTCGTAGTTTTGGGTAAACCTATAGATGCTTAATATACTCAGGAGGTCATGTTTTAAGGTATTTGAATCATATAATATCCGTATCATAAGTCTTGAAGTCAAACGAGTTATGAAACAAAAGTCGACAAAAGTTGTCGCAACTTAGGTTCATAGTTTTACTTAAACTTTAGGTCAAATGTTACTAAGCTTTTCTACAAATTTACTCAGAATTTTGGAGTGATCTAACCACCAAATTGAATATCTATGAGTCTAATTTCTAACGCATTAAACCGTTCATCGATACAATCTCGGAGTAGAGATATATTCGCATTTTTGCGAGACTGCGCCAAGCACCTCTCTATGGGGCCCACTTAGGCGGTTTAAGACATTTGGATCTATATAGGATGCCTCCAACCCGTTTTAAGTCATTTATTTTCACTATATTCAGACCTTATAACCCTAAGAACACCCTCTCAAAGTTCTCTCAAGGTTCAAGACCCAAACAAAGGGCAAACAACACGAATCAAGTGTCGGGAATCACGTGGCGCTAGTAAGTCTCTTGTTCTTCTTGTTGTTGCTCATTTTTTTGTTGTTACAGCTCGTGTGGGGGGTTGTTTTAAAGGGTTTATGTTCTGTAAATACTACCTCGAGTTCTTAATATCAACCCTAGGTGATTTCAAGCCTTCTAAAGTGATTCTAGTGCCGAAAAAATACTAATTGATTGCTAGCTTCGCTTCCTTGTTGTGGCGGCAGAATTGGAGGGATATTTCGTGAATAATTAAGGTAAAATTGGAGTTGTTCTTTCTGTATTAAGGTGATTAACCTCTTAATCTGTATTTAAGATTATCCAAGTTGCGGCTAAGTCATTGAAGCTAGAACTTGTGAAATATATATCGAAAGACTTGGTAGTAATGTTATCGGTTGGTGGACTATTTTGGGATGTTTAATATGATTAACATTGATGTTTTTTGGGCTGTTTGGTGATTGTTTTCACATGTGGGAATTCATATAAATAGGGTAGGTGCTGTCCGTTTCATCACAAAATAGGTTGTGGTTGGTACATAATAGTTGTGACGCTTAAACGTGAACGATAGTGTCATTTCTCCTATTGTAGACTAAGGAATCGTGATGTTTGCATAGCTTGAGGTTGGGGCAGTATATACAAGGTATGTGAGGCTATCCCTTTCCTTCTTTTGCACGACTCCGATTGTACATAATGTAATGAACGAGCTTCCAAAGATACTCTACTCTTAGAAGCTAGCAGTACTTACATTGTTTCCTCTCTTATGGAACGATTGATGTTGATGTTGCTTCTCTTATTCTTATGTTATCAATCTTGTTGGTACTTCCTGATTCCTATAAGGTTCATAGTGAAGAGTTATTCCTAATAAGGTGTACATAGGATACCGATCTTACGTCACTCCGAAAGGGCTACAAGGTATTTCCATGCGTCGAACATGCATTATATATATGTATCTATTTACTCTACCGAGCTGCGCTATAGTCAGCCAAGTACGGCACCTATTATGCAACCACTAATTAGTTGGGTTTTACCGAGCTCCACATGGCCGAGTACGTTTTTACCGAGCCTATTACGGCCGGGTACGATATGATGATGATGATGCCCACAAAGGCGTATGTTTTAAAAGATTATGTATTTATACATATGTATCATGCATTTCATGTCAGTAGCCCTCAGAGGTACTCAAATGTTACAGGTTGTATATTCTCTATCCCTACTTTCATTATTGTTCGTATTTATGATTCTCTGCCTTACATACTCAGTACTTTATTCGTACTGACGTCCTTTTGTTTGTGGACGCTGCATGTCGTGCTGCAGGTCCTGATAGACAAGCAGGTGCAGCTCCACCATCACAGTAGGTTGTCCAGTTCGGCGGTGATTGGCGAAATCCCTTCTCGGACTTGCCTTGGTCTTGGTATGCATTTTTGTTATAGACATTATGGGTATGTCGGGGCCCCTGTTCCGGCTATGTTGCAGCACTTATGTTCCTTTAGAGGCTCATAGACAAGTGTCGACTCATGTATAGTTTGGTATGCCTTGTTGACTGGTTTTTGTTGTATAGTCTTTCATTTTAGCGTGGTAGCTTGTACCATATGAATATAGTTTCTTGATTGTCTGGTCATCCCATGTTATGTAGGTTCATGCCATCATATTTTATTGTTGGTTTTCCATGATCCATGTCTACCATTTATATTGCTCTCATTAGCCCTAAAAGATAATAAATAAGGTTAGATAAAATGTACGTTGGTGCTCGGCAAGTATGGTCGGGTGCTGGTCATGGTCCTCTTGTTTGGGTCGTGACAGATTACAAGCTTTCCCAAATACCAATTTGTATGGTGACATGTCGATTGGTGTCTTGAATGCTGTCTTATATGCCCATAATGCATCATCGAGCTTCCTGGACCAGTCGGTCCTTGTGGCGTTCACTATTTTTGTTAATACACTCTTTATCTCCCTGTTGGAGACCTCAACTTGCTCGCTGGTCTGCGAGTGATATGGAGTAGCAAACCGGTGTTTCACATCATATTTGGCCAATAATTTCTCGATTGCCTGGTTGCAAAAGTGTGTACCCCCATCACTAATGATTGCCCTTGAAGTCCCGAAACGGGTGAAAATGTTCTTCTTCAGAAATTCCACCACCACCTTAGCATCATTGGTGGGTAATGCTACAGCTTCCACCCATTTGGACACATAGTCTACCGCAACAAGTATGTACTTATTGCCGTATGAGCTGACAAAGGACCCCATGAAGTCTATTACCCAAACGTCAAATACTTTCACTTGTTGAATTGGGTTCATTGGCATCTCATGACGTCGGGAGATGTTCCCGGTGCGTTGACATTCGTTGCACCCTTTCACCCACAAGTGTGCATCTTTAAACATCATTGGCCAATAGAAATTGGCCTCAAGTATCTTCGCGTCTGTTCACACTCCTCCAAAGTGACCACCATATGCGGAAGCATGACACGCCTACAAAACAGAAGATTGTTCGATCTCGGGGACGCATCTCCGGATCATGTTATCGAGACATATCCTAAACAAATAGGGTTCATCCCAATAATAAAGCTGGATTTCATGAAAAAATCTCTTCCTCTGGACCAATGATAGATCATAAGGAACAATACCACTAGCCAGGTAATTTGCATAATCTGCATAACATGGCACTTCAAGGAGAGTGGTGGCGAGCAGCTGCTCGTCTGGAAAGGTTTCTAGAATTTATCCACTCTCTTTGACAATTTTAGCTTCTTCAAGTCGTGACAAATGATCAACGACTTGATTTTCGGTGCCCTTTCTGTCACGTATTTCAAGGTCAAACTCTTGTAGAAGCAGCACCCAACGAATTAGGTGCGGCTTAGAGTCCTTTTTATCAATTAAGTACCTTAAAGCTGAATGGTCAGTGTATACAATTACCTTGGATCCTATGAGATAGGACCTGAATTTGTCGAACGCGAACACTACCGCCATCCTCTCCTTTTTCCGTCACTGTGTAGTTCAGTTGTGCTCCACTAAATGTTCTACTAGCATAGTAGATTGGATGCATCAGCTTGTCTTTCCTTTGGCCAAGCACTGCCCCCACTGCATAATCACTTGCATCGCATGTGAGCACGTGACTTTTGCACAAGGCAATCAAATTCCAAAATTAAAAATAAATAATATTTTTGAGTGCAATTGCATGTCTTGTTTGAAATTAGATACATCTTGTGTGTTTTAATAATTAGAAATTAGAAAATCAAAAATAGGTGAAATACATGTTTTTTAATTAATATAGTTTAAGGAAAAATCAACAAAAAATAGCTTTAATAATGGAAATTATAGAAAAAAATAGCATACAATTGCCAAAAAATGCCAGGAAATTAGTGAATATAGGAAATTAAGTAATTCAAATAATACAAAAAGGAAAAATGAAAATACAAAAAGAAATTATCACAAAATAATTAAAACATAAGAAAGTACAAAAAATATAATAAGATTGGGCCAATTTAATTCTGAATTAATGGCCCAAATACATTGGCCCAAAAGGACCAGCCCGTCTGATCTAAAGAAGGCAAATCTCAGCTGTCCGTTTGACAAATCCAACGACTGAGAAATTAAGTGAATATCAATTAGTTAATTAAAATCTGAGACTTAATCTCAGTTGTTCAGGCCTATGGATCTAACGGTTGAAGGCATAAACCTCATGTGAGCTGAGACGTCGTCATTTGGCAATGGCAAATCTTGACCGTTGATCATCAATGATCCAACGGCCAAGAACTCCTCAATGTCACCGAGTATATAAGACCCATGTCTCTTTGAGACCGGCCATATTACACCATTACAAAACCCTAGCCGCCCCTTTCCCTCTCCTCGTCTTCTTTTTCACCTCTTTCATTGGCCGCCGGCCATGGAGACTGTCGCCTCCCATGGTGGTCTCCGGCTACACCCCTTCTTCCTCTTCTCCTTTTCTCTTCTTCTCCGTCTCAAACACTAGCCAAAACCCCCATGAAACCCTAAGAACCCTTCCCTTCTTGAATCTCCGGTCATCGGAGTTCACCACCGATGACCAAACCTATGAGAACACATCCCAGCTTAACACCATAGCACCCTCGTGACCTGATCTATCACCCCCTACACTTAGTTTCTTTCGATTCTTCTTCCTCTGTCTCAAATCTTCAAAAATAGGTCATCGAAACCCTAACTCCGGCTAACCTAAAAATCCACCCTTTGATAAAACCTCTCCCTCTTGATACCCCAAACCCATTTCTACCATTGAAACACTAAAAAGACTTCGTCTTGAAGTCTAAAAGGAGAATCAGAAAAGAAAAATAAAGAAAAAGAAAAGAAAGACTGGGAAAAAAGAAAAGAAGAAAAAGAAGAGGAAAATAGGAAGCTCAGGGGACAATCCCTGCGAGCTAAGTACCTTCTCCCCTGTTTGCTTTCTTTGCTTGCTTTGTTTTCCATTTCTTGTCATTTTTGTGTGTCTCTTCTGATAAAGTTAGAACTAGGGTTTTTAGTATTTAAGAAGTCTTAGTTTGTTTGCTTTTTTGTTTAAAAGATCTGTTCTTCTTCATCTTATCTGTTTCTTGTTATATTTGACTGCATGTTTTAGATTAGGGTTTGGTTTTTGGGAAATCTCGTTTATTAGTTCTGGTTCTTATCATCTTTATTTCATATCTCTCATTCTCATCACTCGTATGTTTAGATTAGGGACTTTTCTCTGTTTATTCTCCATATTTACTTTGTTTAAGGGTCATTGTTAGAACTATTTTGGTTTAAGCTTAGTTATTCTTTGATCTTGGCAAACCATGTTCTCTTCTTTTACTGCTTTATGGGGTTTTGCTTATGTGTGCTTATGTCAATGAACATCTTAAGTATGACTTAGGGTTTTCAGTGGTTCATTTAGCATAAAGAAGTTTCAACTAAGCATGTTTAATGATTAATTAACACTGTGTTGTGAAATGTGAGCTTGTAAGTCTAATTGATTGGGATTCAACAATACTCAACCATTTCCTCTGAATTTTGGTTAATTGGTAAAACAACTATGATTTCATTGGCTATGTGTGCAATTATTTGTGAAACTGGCTATGTTTGTAATAGCTTAGTGTTAATATGAACACTGTTAATGCCTATCATGCCTAGGCGATTTGGTTATAGCTGCAATAGTATTAAGACTTGTGAGTGGTTAAAATTGAAACATATGTTAATAGGCTAAAACTGAAAATCACAAAAATAGGCTACAAGTTAAATAAGTGACCAAGAGTGGTCAATTTTGCAATTGACCTACTTTGCTAGGTCTCTCACACACTGGCTAACAATTAAATAGGCCAGTAGTGCAATAAATTGGTTTAAGTCTTCAAGACTAGACTTACCAAGGCCCAACATGAAAGACTGATCTGTAGTGGCCAGACCTGCAAAGGTCTCCAGCCATGACTGTAGTGGGCCTCAATTGCAAAAAACGCCAAGTCCAATCTTGAGACTGGCCAAATATTAAATAGTTTAATAGGGTAATAAGCACGCTAGTCCTGCAAACTAGCTTAATTAACAGAAAATGAAACAAAAACTGGTTAAAATTGAAATAATTCTTAAGTCTAATGTGGCCAGTCCTTAAATATGGATGCAAAGACTGGCCACTAGTTAAATAAGAGTTGAAGCTCTGAAAACTTGACCTAGTTAGGTCGGGTAATTTAGCAATGATAAGGAACATGAAATGGAAAATAGGTAGATTTAATAAAGCCTATAGGGATATAGGAGATATTTGTGCTCCTGATTCTGCAATTTTGCAGAGAATTGAGGGCATATTGTTCTCAATGAAAAGGTAAATCAGTAAAAAACAATAACAAGTAGGGGTAACTTAGTAAAAACCCCAAAATAGAATAAAAAAGAACCTTCCAGCAAATGTTGGAAGGGATCTTGTAACATATTTAGGGTGTAAAGTGTAAGATTTGGTAAATTAAGAGGGGAGAGAAATGGGATTATTCTCTATCTTTTCCCCCCAAAAAATTCACCTCTCTACACCTATAAATACCCCCTTCCATGACTAGTTTGGGGGCTGGTTTTTCAGTAGAAAAATTCAAAGAAAAGTATAGATATATAGAGTAAAAATAAGCTGGATTTTCAGAGAATCATACACTAAAATAGCAAATAGTTTCTCTGGTATCGAGTTGAAATTACTGTTTGAAGTTTGTTTGGAATTTCTGCTCATCTTTGCTGGGTTTTCTATTGCTGTTGCTGTGTTATTTTGCTCATTTGGAACTCAAATTTTCACTGTTGCATTGCCTGTCAAGTTATTGTTGTGCCTATTTTTCATCTCCCCCTAGAACTCATTGATTATTTCTGTTGAATCAGGTACACACTTGTTCAAAGCTATGTATTGAAGAATCAGTGATGAAATGAAGTTTCAAGTGTTAAATCTCTGATTGTCTTCTGTATTTACTATTTTCTAATTAGTTCACTAGTATTAATCTAGATTTGTAATTCATTAGTGTAGCCTTGTATGTATAAGTGAAAGTCTGGACAAAAAACAATGTAATAGATAGTGAATGGTGGTAGTATAGTCGTGGTAGTTAGATCGCTTAGCTAAATAGGTAAAAATCGTAAAACAAGGCTAGATAACTCTAAAGTGAATCGATAACAACAAGTTCACAGTAGTAATATCAATCATGCTCACGTAGTTAATCGGATCTAGAGATCGATATCTCGATTCGGACAAGCTTAAAATAGAAAACAACCAGATAAAGTAATAACTCGGGTGAAACTGACTCTGATATTAAACAAGCCAGATTCGTAGTAAAACCAGTAATATAATTGTGCACCTGCGAATAACTCATTTCATCTTTAGATAATCTGAATGTTGTTTGTAAGCAGTTGAACTGTTTAGTTTAATCATGCTTCATATATAGTTAAACCATTTCTTAATCTCTTAGCTAGTAAGTAACTAGGATATTAGTGTAAATTCATTACTAGGAAATAAAAGTGAAAACAGTCTTTTAATTCGATTCTCATGTACATTGAACAGTTATGATTTAGAGTTAACATTGACAATTTGTATAGTGATATCTCTTTGGTAAATAAAAGCACAATTTGAATTTATTCTTAATTCCATATGCCTATTTTGTTATAAGTTCTTTGTCTCTGTTTTTCATTAATTATTGCTTCTATTTGGTCTGGGCCTAATGTACGACGTGGGCCTGGACTGTATTCGAAAGTTCATTGGGCTATCGAACAAATGCCCAAAGCCAGTCTGGGTCATTAAGACCCTGATATATGTAATAATTTGTTAAGTATAGATCTAGAAGTCCAGGCCCAATACCAATGGGAATGACAATGGCCTGGACTCAATTCTGGAATTATAATTGATTGTAAATAACTAAGGGAAAAAATAAAAAATAGAAAAATATAGTATATACCTATTAGGATCGGATTATAAAATTAAATTGGGATGTGCCTCACACGATACCAAAATAGTGGGGCCCCCTTTAGTAATGAAGTAATAGATACAATAGATTCGGGAAGGCTAATAGCGAATTCCATAGCCTTTCCCAAAAGATCTAAAAAGCTATAAGACGTTATTTAGGCACGATTTAATATACCTTCCTTAAATACGAGTATGCACTTGTTGCAACTCAAATCCTAAATTCCGGCAAAGCCGAAATGTATTAAAGTCACAGGCATACTGGTTGCGGTGTGACCCGAAATACGTTTTTGCGACGTCACAATTCTTAAAAAAAAATACCAAAGTTGGAAACACATACACATTGCTAAAAGTATATAACAAGTCATATAAAATTGAGAACGACGGTTGAGCGACCGTGTTGAAACCACAGAATCCGGGAGTGCCTAACACCTTCTCCCAGGTTAACAGAATTCTTTATCGGGATTTCTAGTTGTACGGACTGTTTACGCAGAGTCAATTTCCTGGATTCGGGATTAACCGGTGACTTGGGACACCATTATCTTCCCAAGTGGCGACTCTGAAACTTAAATAAAAACCTCGGACCGATTGTCCTTTATTTGGAAAAACTCCTTCATCTTTGTTATTATATCCTACTCGGGTATTTGAACATTGAGGTATACCCAACGTATCTTTTGAAAAGGATCGGTACAAAAAGGGTAGTAAAAAGGGAGGAGTGACAGCTCTGGTGACTCTGCTGGGGATAAGCAACCCAGAACTTCTGTTTCAGAGTTTAAGAATTCGAGCTCATTAGAATCGTCGTCCTTGATATTATTTGACTTTGTTATATGCTTTGAACAACATGCTATGTGTTTTACCGCTTTGATAATATATGGATTGTATATACATTGTGTTGAAAACCTTTTTCTTCTTCACCCCCGGGGATGTGCTTACTGGTTGAGACTCCCTTTTCTATTAAGTCACACCTAAATTAAGAAATAGAGGCCGGATAAGTTACAAAGCCGATTGACTCTGCGGGTCACCGTTACATAGCCCCCTCCTCGATTCGAGCTGTTCTCTCGGGTACACGGTCTAGCACCATATGAAACCATAAGTTATTGAACATAGGTCTAGGACGATTATTTGCATCATAACTGACTTAGGGTACTCGACACAAGGGCTGGGTCCGTCTAGGACAGGTAACCCGGTAATTGAAGACCGAGCATACTATGTGTTGCATTTTTAATTGTCTTTGATCGTTATGTGGACCGGCAAAATTCCTGAGAGTAGAAAAAGAATATTCAAAAATAAAAAGATAAAAAAAAAAGATAGAATTAGTGATAAAAGAGTTGTGGGAAAATTTGGAAATCAGGAAAATTGAGAAAAATAGCTTTGTTGTCAAAATAATTGGTCAATTAATCTGACCGAACTACGCAGGTTTGATTCTCGCCATTAGGCGGGATACGTAGGCAACCCTTGAACAGGTCCAACCACCCTTTTCAAAAAATCAAAAAAAAATGTACGTTTAATTTGTCAATAAAATCAAAGTGACGCTATTTTTGAAAAACAACCGAATGATCCGAAAGGACGCCGGAAGGATGTTTTGGCAAAAATGGCTACTTCGAAAGTCATGTTTCCCCTTTTCAAAAAATAAAAATGAAAATTTGCTTTGAAAAATATTTTTTCTTTTCTAAATAAAATAGCCTTAATAAATGTGCAGGATGAGCACGATACAGAATGAACCCTTCACTCAAATGAATAGAATCCCTTTGGAGCTAAGACTATGGTGGAACAACATGGGACTGGAAGGACAAAGTTGGGTCAAATGCTACTTAAGGGATCTTACGGGTTTAATGGACATAATTCCCCGAGGTGATATAATCCGAGCGCTTGTCACATGCTGGGATCCTACGCACAACGTTCTACATTTTTCGGACTTTGAACTCACTCCCACTCTTGAGGAAGTTGCTTACTATATAGGGAAAAATGAGATCCCCTTAAAAGAGAAATACCCGGTGGCTCCAAGAGCAATAACGGTACACCGTTTCCTTGACTCCTTGAAGATTGCTCGAAACGTCCACAATGAGGATTTCGCTAGTGGGTTTTGTTCCCTAAATTGCATTTACATCAGATATGGACATGTCGGGGGTTTCAATGACCCCACGAACAAGCTTTGTAGCAAGTCCAACCGAGCGAAATGGGAAGAGCATCGACGATTCGCTTTTCTAGTGGCATTTCTCGGGATAATCATATTTCCAAGAAAGGACAGGCACATTGATACAAAAGTCACCAGGGTAGCCAGCACTTTTATTGTACAAGATAATTGCACTCTGGCTCCAATGATTATAGCGGACATCTACCGTGCCCTGACAACGTGTAAAGCAGGGTGCAACTTCTTTGAGGGATGTAACTTGATTCTCCAAATCTGGTTGATAGAACATCTATGCCGTCATCCCTCGTTCTCAAGCTATGGGCCAACTGAAAGAACGTGCCTCGAAGAATTCTATACGAGAACAAAAGAAGTTAAGCTACCGGAGGGAGTTAAGGATTGGTTTCATATCTACAATCGTTGACCGATAGCCAAATCGATTGGACATATGGATGGTTGCCCCTCGATGAGGTGATTTACATGCCGATGGAAGGGTCACACTTCTTGATCATGGGTTTGAAAAGTATCCAACCTTATGCCCCGTACAGGGTCTTGCGACAGCTTGGAAGATGTCAAGTTATACCAAAGGATGGGGACCTCAGTTTGCAAGTATAGAGATTAGTCCGGATGGGCAATTCCCGGAAGCAAAGGTCCAATAGATTTGGAATGAGTGTCAGAATTTGAAGGAAGAAACTTGTGTGGAGAACAGAGCTCGGGGAGAAGTATCGTCAGGGTACGCTACATGGTAACGACGGGGTATTAAGCATGATAGACCATCGAAAAGACCTCACTTTCAAGATTTGGCGGAGCAATCTAAGGAAAACAAAAATTGGGCAGTCAGAGAAAACGAGTATAAGGCCAAAATCAGCTTGCTAGAAAAGTAGTTGCGAGATCTCCAGTTTGAGAGCGGTTTGCAGGCAGCATCTGATGAAGGAGAGAAGAAGCATCTGAAAAAGGAGAATAAAATCCTAAAGGCTCAGGTTGCTAAAATGAAAATTGCATCCGAGAACCCGGTTCGCTTAGCTCGAGATGAGAAATTAATTAAAAATCTTCGGCGCAAAGTGAATGACTACAGCTTTGACTTGGACAAAGCAGAAAAGGAGTTAGTCAGGGTTCGGAAGCAACTGGCCAAAGACGCCGCGGAAAGAGCTATGTTGGTTCAGCAACTACGGGACAAACATGAGGTTGAGGTAGCTCGTCTGAGAAAGAAAATCATCACAGCCATTGTCAAGAGTAACAAGATCATCAAAGAATTTGAAAAAGAAAGAGAACATTGTTACACGACTATGGCTCGATTAGAGTTCGAGCTACAACAACTGCAGAAGGAGAACCAACACACCTTAGATGCTCGCGCCGAACAGATTAGCAGGTTACTTCAAGAGAAAGCGGTCGTACGAGAGAGAATTGTCCATATTGCTCAATATATCACCCGAAAGTGCCAACTATGTGAAAACATGTCCCGAACAACATTTGTATCAGCTGTGAAATTCTTTCTGAAGCAAGTCATGTCCCACCTAGATAGGCTCCAAAGTGGATTAGCATATAGGCCCGCGGCAAGACCGAACGACGTCTCGCGGGCATTAGGAACATTAATGTATTCATAGGGCATGCATTTTGTATTCGTATTTCTTTTTGCATTAGTAGCACAACACCATCTTGTAAATCGATGTTTTTGAGTATCAATGAAAAATCAAAAGTTGTTGCTAATCCTTTTCGCTTTATATCAATTGTTTGTATGATAGGCAAATAAATAGGAACGAAAATCAATAAAGAAAAAGAAGGAAATAGAAAAGAGAGGAAAAGAAAATGAAAAGGAGAGAAAAATGAAAAGAAAGAAAAAGAGAGAAAGAAAAAAAAGAAGAAGAAAAAAAGAAAAAGAAAAAAAGGGTGATGTTGGGTTCAAAATGGAACAAATGCCGGGATGATGCATAACGATCGAAGGCAAAAGTTGTAATTTTTCAATCGTTGCATCTTATCCTTTATGTACTAACTATTAACAAGTGTTGTTGTTTATGAGGAATTAGATTTCAGCTGGAAACTGGTACTCTGGTAAATCATCATTACAACACACGATCTAAGACTATGACAAAGGCTGTGTCTCAGGAAATTGAGCCGACTATTATGGACCCAGTGCAAGAAGATAAGGTCGTGGATGTAGCAGGGATGAAGGATGAAATGTATAAGCGCAGGCAGCAGATGTCAGAGATGTACCAAGCTTGGTCCAGGGGTCAACCTTTACCCGCATATCCAGCTAACCCAGCATATGTCCCTCCTGTCAATCCTAATCCCGAGCCACCTACCATGAACTCATCCTCCACGTATCCAGATTACCACCACTACTATGTCTCCACTTCTCAAGCACCACCACCACTGTCCAAATAGATCCCACCCCAGCCACCACAAGTTTCCCCGGTGTATGTAGCACCTCTACCAGTTACTCTGCATAAGTCGTCAAGTGAACCAGTGTTCCATGTGCAAGATACACTTCATTATCCACCGGAGCCGACGTTTAGGAAGCATGAATCTTATACCCCACAGATGGAGACAACTAAAGAAAAGCCCATCAAGAACTTAGAGCAAGAGGAAATGGCCCGGAAGATGAGGAATTTAGAGCAGTCTTTCCGTAACATACAATGGCTAGGAGGCCAAGTGAGCGTAGCATACAAAGATTTGTGTCTGTTCCCAAAGGCGCAGCTCCCGGTTGGGTTCAAGCTACCTAAGTTCGACATGTACTATGGACATGGGGATCCTGTAGCCCATCTTAGGGGATATTGCAGCAAGATGCGTGGTGCAGGAGGGAGAGATGAACTTTTAATGGCGTACTTTAGTCAGAGTTTGAGCGGTTCTGCGCTGGAGCGGTATACACGTTAGGATCACACTAGATGGTTCATCTGGGATGATCTAGCGCAATCATTTGCCAACCACTTCCAGTACAACTTGGAGATAATACCGGATAGGCTGTCGCTTACCAAGATGGAGAAGAAGCCCGGTGAAAGTTTTCAGGAGTACGGTTTTAGATGGAGAGAACAAGCGGCGCGAGTGGATCCGCCAATGAAAGAGACTGAAATGGTAGATTGTTTTCTGCAGGCCTTGGAGCCTACTTACTACGTCCATCTAGTGTCGGCTATTGGTAAGAATTTCAATGAAGTGGTGAAAATGGGCATGTAGAAGAAGGGTTGAAAACCAACAAAATCATGAGCTTTTCTGCTATCAAGGCCATGAATCAGGCCATACAGACCGGCAACGGAGGATCTATTGGGAAGAAGAAGAAGGAAGAGGTTTCAATTGTGGCAAGTAAACCATGGACTCGTAGCCAAAGCATATACCATCACCCACCTCGCCCATACCAACCATACCCGCCAGCACCTTACAACCCACCTCCACCATATTATCCACCCACTACTCCACATTACCCAATCCCACAAGCCAAACCTTACCCATCACCCCCTCATGTATAGCGAACCCAGGTCCCACAAAATATTTATCATAGACAGAACACCTACCCTCCTTCTAGAACCTACAAGAACCCAAATAGACCCAACTTCCGACCTGATCCAGAGATGAGAAATAGAGCCCAAACGAAGAAAGCATTCATCCCATTGGGGGAGTCTTACACCAACCTCTATCATCGTCTGAAAGAATTGGGAATGCTGAACCCGATTGAACCAACACTTCCAAATCGACCTTCCAGAAACATTGACCAGTCAATCAGGTGTGAATATTGCTCCGGGGCACCAGGGCACAATACTGAAAAGTGTTGGCACTTGAAATCTGCTATACAGGAGCTCATTGACAGTAGGAGGATTGAGGTACAGGCTCCAGAGACTCCAAACATTACTCAGAATCCACTACCGACTCATCATGAGACACACATGATAGAGTTAGCACCAGAAGAGAGCAGCAGGAAGCCGTCCCAATCAGTTATGATTATACAAGCCAATAGAAAAGTAGAGAAAGAAGTTGAGAAAGAGAAAGCGACAGCTGAAGTACCAGTGAAAAATTTGCCAGTGGTTGAGACTTTGAAAATTGTGGTGCCATGGGTTAAGCCATTGTTGACGGTAAAAGGAGCATGCATGGAACCAGTGATCATAAAACCAGTGGTGCAAATGCTGGTGATTGATACTAAAGTCATACCTTAGAACTACAACAAGGTTACAGTAGTGTACAATGGAAAAGAAGTTACAGGGGAGGTCAATGAAACACACGGCCTCACTCGTTCCGGGCGGTGCTTTGCCCCCGAAGAGTTAAGAAAAATGAAGGTGGTAAAGGAGAGTCATGTGAAGAAGCCGGTGTCTGAAGAAGAAGCAGAAGAATTTCTGAAGAAGATAAAAGCTCAAGATTACTCGATAGTAGAACAACTGAGAAAGACGCCTGCACAAATCTCATTGCTTTCATTGTTAATTCACTCAGATGAGCACAGAAAGGCATTGTTGAAGATATTAAATGTAGCACATGTCCCCGAAAAGATCTCAGTCTGTCACCTTGAGAAGATTACTAACAAAATTTTTGAGTCGAACAAGATAACATTCTCGGACAATGAATTGCCTGTTGAAGGGACTGAACATAACAAGGCATTATATCTTACCGTCAAAAGTGAAGAATCAGTGGTTACTCGGGTTTTAATAGACAATGGGTCGAGTGCAAACATTTGTCCACTTTCCACTGTCGGAAAGATGAAGATTAATCCTGACAGAATCCAGCGGAATAGTGTGAGTGTTCGAGGGTTTGACGGAGGAAGCAAAAATACTTTGGGAGATATCATTTTGGAGGTCACCATTGGGACGGTAGACTTTACCATGAAATTTTAGGTGTTAGACGTCACTGTGTCCTATAATCTATTACTGGGTCGGCCATGGATCCATGCAGCTAAGGCCGTACCATCATCCTTACACCAAATGGTAAAGTTCGAATGGGAGCAGCAAGAGATCACAGTGCATGGAGAAGAAGATGCTTGCAATGCCATAATGCCCTTCAAGGAAGCAGATGGGGACAAGGGCCCCTGGGTGTACTAAGTGACAGACACGGTGATAGTGAACAAGATAGCAGAAGGAGAGAGCTTGCCAATCCCTACAGTGGCACATGCCGCTGTGATGGTAGCCAAATAGATGATCAATAATGGATTTACACCGGGAAAAGGGCTAGGAATAGCCTTACAGGGAATAACTCAACCTGTCCATTTACCGGTATACAATGACACCTTTGGCTTGGGTTTCAAACCTACCCACGCCGACATCCAGAAAGCCAAAAGAACCAAAAAGAAAAATTGGACCCTCCCTAAACCAGTCCCAAAATTGTTTGACACCTTCACCAAGCCTGGTACAAAACGACATCTGACATCTGTTGCGTCGAGGTATGCTGAGATTAGACCTGATGCGGAACTCCTGGCGAGGTTTGAAATGTTATTTGAGGACGTGAACATGGTGGAGATGGGCAAGGGTACCAGCAAGATAGATATTCAGTTCGTGGGGTCTAGTGTTGCACGCAATAATTGGGAAGCCACTCCTTTCCCAATCAGGAAGGAGTCTTGGTAGTTAGCTTTCGAAATATATCATCATTTCCCAAAAAGAAATTTTATTTTTGTAACCCTACCCCCGTTGAAAGCAAATGTACCCAGTCTTTTGAAAATCAATGAAACGCAGTTTCTTCTTCTTTCTTCATTTTCGCCTTATTTTTATTTATTTCCCCTTTTCTTCTTTTTGTACAGTTCAATATGCGCTGATTCTGATAATATGTCATGCATGAAGGATTCCCGGCCCAGTTCTGACAATCGAATTATTATACAAGAAATTGAGAATGATAGAGGAATAGAATATGAGGATGAGGAAATACTGGAGGAAATAAGTGAAGACTTGAATCAATATGAGGAAAAACCCAAACCGAACTTGATTGAGACAAAATCTATCAATTTGGGGAGTGAGGATAATGTCCGGGAGACAAAAATCAGTGTACACTTAGAACCCTCCCTTAGAGAAGAGTTAATAAAGTTGCTGCATGAATTCAAGGACATTTTTGCCTAGTTCTTTGATGACATGCCCGGACTTAGCACTGATTTGGTGGTACACAAGTTGCCTATTTATCCTGAATGTCGGCCGGTAAAGCAAAAGTTGAGAAAATTCAAAACGGACATCAGCGTGAAGACAAAAAAAGAGGTGAATATGCAGTTTGAGGCAAAGGTCATACGAGTTACTAAGTACCCCACTTGGTTAGCAAATGTTGCGCCAGTTCCAAAGAAAGATGGAAAAACCAGGGTGTGTGTTGATTAGAGACCTCAACAAAGCCATTCCAAAGGATGACTTCCCATTGCCAAATATCCACATACTAATTAACAATTGCGCCAAACATGAAATTGGCTATTTTGTAGATTGCTATGAGGGCTATCACCAGATCCTAATGGACGAGGAAGATGCAGAGAAAACTGCTTTTATTACACCTTGGGAACATACTGTTATAGAGTGATGCCGTTTGGATTAAAGAATGCCGGAGATACTTATATGAGGGCAATGACCGCGATGTTCTATGATATGATGCATCGAGAAATTGAACTGTATGTGGACGACATCATCATAAAGTCCTAGAAGCAACATGATCATATCAGGGACTTGAGGAAGTTTTTCCAAAGACTCCGAAGGTGCAATCTTAAACTCAATCCTGCGAAATGTGCTTTTGGAGTACCCTCAGGGAAGCTATTGGGATTTATAGTAAGTCGGCGAGGCATTGAACTAGATCTGTCAAAGATAAAAGCCATCCAGAGTTTGCCTCCACCGAAGAACAAGAAGGAAGTAATGAGCTTACTAGGAAGGCTGAATTATATTAGCCGGTTCATTGCTCAGTTGACATCTACATGTGAGCCTATTTTCAAGTTGTTAAAGAAGGATGCAGTAGTGAAATGGACCGATGAATGTCAGGAAGTCTTCGATAAAATCAAGGAATATTTGGCAAATCCTCCAGTGTTAGTCCCTCCAGAGCCGGGAAGACCTTTGATCTTATATCTGACAGTGTTGATAATTCTTTTGGTTGCATGCTAGGACAGCACGATGAGACGGGCAAGAAAGAACAAGCTATATATTACCTTAGCAAGAAATTCACATCTTACGAGGTAAAATATACTTAGTTAGAAAGAACGTGTTGTGCATTGACTTGGGTGGCTCAGAAATTGAAGCACTATCTGTCGGCATACACCACATACTTGATATCACGGTTAGATCCTCTAAAGTATATATTCCAGAAGCCCATGCCTACAGGAAGACTGGCTAAATGGAAGATTCTGCTCACAGAGTTTGACATCATTTATTTAACACGTATGGCGATGAAGGCGCAAGCAGTTGCAGATCTGTCACGCCCCAAATCGAGGAACATGACCGGCGCCTGACCGGGTTGCCCCAGTCAAGCGGACCTGGGTGCCTTTCATTCCCACGCGTTACCCCTGTGATGACCGTTTCTCATTAACCAAATATATTACTAATCATAATTGATTTCACATTAAACAAATAAAACGATACGAGTGATTCATTAACAAGATTTCAATTTTTACAACGCCCGACATAACACAATATATATACATAAGACTGGAGTCCCACAGTTTACATGTCTACAGAGCCTCTAGGATACAAAAGGGAAATACAATACTTGCCGGTAACAAGGCTCGGCTATACCTTACAAAACCAAAATGAAATCTAAACCGAGTGGCATGAACCACACAAGGCCCCGAGGAAGAAAGGGGCTCACCAAAAATGGGCAGTGGAGGATGAAAGATACTACTGCCGATGAGCTGAAGTGCCTGCTACTGATCCACCTACAATCATAACACGAATGTAGCGTCCCCGGCAAAAGGGACGTCAGTACACTTGAATTGTACCGGTATGTATGGACAAACTTTGTCCCAAGTAAACTCAAGCCATTAAATTACATCAACAATTAATTAAGCCAGCCAACCATGTTTCCACATTTTCCTCATTTCAAATAATTCTCACACAAAGCACTTTCTACGATCAACCAATTTAACAATAACCAATCAATCACGTAAAGCACAAGTAGTCAAACAAAGGGGCAATCGGTGCCCCACAGGTTGCAAACTCTCCCTGCTGTCTCCTTTCACAATTTCACATTATTGATTTATGTATCAATTTTCAATAGCGATTTCGATCGCTTTCCATCCTTATTGCCCCCGACCACCCTTATTACCTCGGCCACCCTTATCACCCCAACCCACACCTTATTTCACCACGTTGCGGCGCGCAACACGACCCCGCCTTACAGTTGAAAACACAACAATTTCAAACAGCAGATAATGTACTACACACAATTTCAACAAGTTCAAATAAGCAACTTACACATTGGTTCATGTTCTCAATTTCTTCTCAATTCAATATCACAACCATGTTACAAGTATTCCAAAATCGAAAATGCCCACATAATCATGTTCAACAATTCACCACAATTAAGGTGTTTCAAATTCCTTCCACAATAAGCCAAATATGCCATCACAATGGTTGTTCCCAATTCTTTACCAACCTCGATTACCTTTTTATCTTTCAATTCATATTTCATACCACACATAGTTCAACATCAATCAAATGCTCAACAAGGAAATCAAAGGATTACGTAAAATCTCTCAATTTGACACATGCCAAAACAATTCGCACACATTTGGGCGATTTTACAAGAATCAAAATTAGCCATACATACCTGGTGATGATTTTTCCTCCTACTTTATGCTTACCCAAGATATCCTACTCTTGCCAACCTTGTTCTTGAAGATTCTTACTTCTACTCACTTCTTTTTACTAGAAATCAAGTTTAATAATCATGCATGAGTGTAAACATTCTATTTTCAAAAGCTATTATATGCAAACCTCTCTTTACCCAATTAAAACTGAAAATCAAAGAAAATAGTTAGGGTTTTTACCTTGAAAATATTGGGGAAGTTGAATCCTTGCCCTAGGATCCCTTGGAATTAAATGGTTGGAACAATCTTTGAAGATGAAAGATTTCTCTCTCTAAAAACCCTCTCTTCTCTCTCTAATTTTTGGTAAGATAATATGATAAAATGAAGAAGAAGTGTGTTATATTAAAGAAGAGATCGGGTCAAAATGTTACAAAAATCGGGGCCGGGGTCAATTATGCGGTGCACTATGCGACCGCAGAATCAACATGCGGTCCGCATAGTGACCGCAGAATTGCCCCAATTTTTATACAGGTTCTATTAAGGAATGCGGTCACTATGCGGACCGCATGTTGATTCTGCGGTCGCAAAGTGCACCGCAGATTTGACAATGCGATCGCATATCGACCGCACTTTTGACACGATTTTTGGCAACTCTCTGGAACGTTTTGTGGCAAGAATGCGGTCCGCATGTCAGGTTTGCGGTCGCATTCTTGACCGCATATTTGACATATTTCGGAAAAATTAATTCTCTACATTTTTTTGAAACTTAAATCACTACCAAGGGTCCGAACCGCGACTCGCAAGCTCGCCGTGAAGAATTCTACGCATTCCTAACACATTTATTCGGACCATGACACCACAACTACTAGTTTTTATGCACAAAATTTTTACGGGGCCTTACATCCTCCCCCCCTTAAGATCATTCGTCCTCGAATGAGGATTTTTGAAATAAATGAGTTGGTTTTGAAAGACATGATATGCAACCATCAAAAATTTGACTAACTCTTATATTTTAGAAAAATTTCGCCAGAGTTTCCTTTGTATTATGGACATATCCACCTGTCAGAGGGCCCCCGAAACACATTACCAAACAACAATATACAACTACAACACTTTTCACAACTTGTATACACTTTCTTACCTCAACGAATGCACATATTCTATCACATTGTTACAATTGCACATAAACTAGTCACTTCAATGAATTCTTACCTTATTTAACCATTTTAACACACCATGTACACTCAACAAACCATTACCAATCTACATTTACTATTAGTTGTTTATTTAACACGTGAATATTTATAAGGATTTCATTTATCAAGAAAAGTTCAAGTGACCCAGGGCAACAACACATTTAACTCATTACAAAATGAAGGAGACTTTACTAATACTAAGAGGAAAACAACTTGGACAAGATAGCAGTTACTAGGAGTAGAAGGGTCACCTAATTTCTTCTAGGCTTGATCGAACAAATGGGGGTACTTTTCCTTCATCTCTTTTTCCGCTTCCCATGTGGCCTCCTCAACTTGTTGACTACGCCACAATACTTTAACAGAGGCAACTTCCTTATTTCTCAACTTACGGATTTGCCTATCAAGAATGGCAACTGGAACTTCTTCATATGACAAAGTTTCATTAACCTCTATAGCTTCGACTGGCATGATGGTGAATGGATCTCCAATCACTTTCTTCAACATGGACACATGGAATACCGGATGCACTGATGACATCTCGGGAGGCAACTCTAGCCTATAAGCAACTTGACCAATCCTTTGAACGATCCGATATGGCCCGACATACCTAGGACTCAATTTCCCTTTCTTTCCGAATCGCATGACTCCCTTCATAGGAGATACCCTCAAGAACACCCAATCATCGACTTGAAACTCCAAATTCCTTCGACGAACGTCTGCATAGGACTTTTGACGACTCTGTGCTGTTTTCATTCTCTCCTGAATAACCTTGACCTTTTCCATAGCTTCGTACACCATATCTGGCCCTAGCAATTCCGCTTCACCTACCTCAAACCACCCGATTGGTGATCTACATCTTCTCCCGTACAATGCCTCAAACGGGGCCATCTGAATGCTAGCATGATAGCTGTTATTGTAAGCAAATTCTATCAGTGGCAAGTGTTCATCCCAATTACCTTTAAAATCTAAGACACAAGCCCGCAACATATCTTCAAGCGTCTGGATGGTCCGCTCGGCCTGACCGTCGGTCTGCGGATGGAAAGCTGTGCTGAGATTCACCTGAGTTCCCAAACCTTGCTGAAACTTCTTCCAAAAGTTAGTTGTGAACTGAGCTCCGCGATCCGAGATAATAGAAAGTGGAGTGCCATGAAGCCTTACTATCTCTTTGATGTACAATCTTGCATATTGCTCGGCAGTATCAGTGGACTTGACAGGCAGGAAGTGAGCTGATTTGGTGAGTCGATCTACTATCACCCATATTGAGTCAAACTTACGCTGTGTGCGAGGTAACCCCACCACGAAATCCATATTGATCATCTCCCATTTCCACCTTGGTAATTCTATAAGCTGAGTTAATCCACCGGGTCGTTGATGCTCGGCCTTCATTTGTTGACAATTCGGACATTTAGCTACAAAGCCTGCCACATCCCTTTTCATACCGTTCCACCAATAAATCTCCTTGAGATCGTGATACATTTTCGTTGAACCGGGGTGCACAGAATACCTGGAAGTATGAGCCTCTGCCATCACTCTTTCCCGAAGCTCGTCCACATCCGGAACACATAGCCTATCTTGACACCGCAATACACCATCTTCGCTGCTGAGTACAAATGCTGAGGTCTTGTTATTTATGACTGCTTCCTTTACCCGAACCAATGCTGGATCCATGAACTATTTTTCCTTGATTTCCGCAACCAATGATGATTCTGCTCCATTATGCACCAAAATATCCCCCCCGTCTGACGTCGAGATACGAACCCCCAAACTGGCTAATTGGTAAACCTCTCGAGCCAGGTGTCTCCGATCCACACCCAAATGAGCCAAACTACCCATGGATTTTCGACTAAGAGCGTCGGCTACCATATTTTCCTTTCCTGGATGGTACAATATGTCCATATCATAGTCCTTGAGTAGTTCTAACCACCGCCGCTGTCTCAGATTCAGCTCTTTCTGCTTGAACAAATACTGGAGGCTCTTGTGGTCTGAAAACACATCTACATGAACCCCATAAAGATAGTGTCGCCATATTTTCAAGGCAAACACAACAGCTCCAAGTTCCAAATCATGCGTCGGATAATTCTTCTCATGGTTCTTGAGTTGCCTGGAAGCGTAAGATATGACTTTCCCGTGCTGCATCAATACACATCCCAAACCAACCCTGGAGGCATCACAATAAACCACAAATCCCTCTGTGCCTTCTGGCAAGGTCAATACTGGTGCCGAGGTCAACCTTGACTTCAATTCCTGGAAACTTTTCTCACATGCTTCGGACCACTGGAACTTAACTGCCTTCTGCGTCAGTTTTGTCAATGGGGAAGCGAGGGTTGAGAATCCCTCTACAAACCTCCGATAGTACCCTGCCAGACCCAAAAAGCTGCGAATCTCTGTCGGGGTCGTGGGTCTAGGCCAATCTTTCACCGCCGCAATCTTCTGAGGATCCACCATAATTCCCTCACTGGAAATAACATGCCCTAGAAAAGCTACTGACTCCAACCAAAACTCACATTTTGAGAACTTGGCATACAATTGATGCTGAAGAAGGGTCTGCAATGCTGCTCTGAGGTGAACGGCATGATCTTCCCTGCTCCGAGAGTAGATGAGGATGTCGTCAATGAATACAATTACAAAGGAATCTAGGAATGGCTTGAAAACCCGATTCATAAGGTCCATGAAAGCTGCTGCTGGGGCATTGGTTAGCCCAAAAGACATGACCAAAAACTCAAAGTGACCATAACAAGTTCTGAAGGCGATTTTAGGAATATCCTGCTCCCTGATTTTCAACTGGTGGTACCCAGACCGCAAATCAATCTTTAAGAAGAACCTCGCTCCCTGCAATTGGTCAAACAGATCATCCACTCGAGGCAATGGATATTTATTCTTAATGGTGACTTTGTTAAGCTGCCGATAATCAATACACATTCGAAGTGACCCATCCTTCTTTCTGACAAAGAGAACCGGAGCACCCCATGGCGACACACTCGGTCGTATGAACCCTTTCTCTAATAAATCCCTCAACCGCTCCTTTAACTCCCTTAACTCTGCTGGCGCCATTCTGTAAGGTGGAATGGATATTGGCTGAGTATCTGGCAATACATCAATTCCGAAATCAATCTCCCTATCCGGCGGGATGCCCGGAAGCTCATCTGGAAACACTTCAGGAAATTCATTCACAATTGGCACGGACTCGAGGGTAGGCACATCTGAGGTGGTGTCCGTTACCCGAACCAGGTGACAGATACACCCTTTCTTAATCATCTTCGAAGCCTTAAGGTAGGAAATAAACCTACCCCTTGGCACTACACCATTTCCTCTCCATTCAATAATTGGCTCGTTAGGAAACTCGAGCCTCATAACTCTCGTTCGACAGTCAAGTTTGGCAAAGCACGAATAGAGCCCATCCATCCCCATAATTACATCAAAATCTACCATCCCAAGCTCAATAAGATCGGCTGTGGTATCACGACCACCCACCGTAACAACACAATTTCTATAGACTCGTGAGGCTGTAATAGAATCACCAATAGGAATCGACACAGAGAACTGCTCACGAAGCTGTTCGGGTACTATCCAAAAACTTGAAGCAATGAATGGAGTAACATAAGACAAGGAGGACCCTGGATCAATAAAGGCATAGCAATCAATAGTCTGAACAGACATGATACCTGTAACAACATCTGGAGAAGCCTCGGCATTTTGGCGGCCACTCAATGCATAGAATCGGCTAGGTCCACCCCTACCCCGAGCTCCACCCCTAGCTGCACCACGCCCTGCTGCTGCTGGAGTACGCGCTGATGATGTAGCAGCTGAAGAACCGGATGACTGAGCAGATCCCCTACCTATACCCTGACGGGGTGCACGATAGTCTCGTTGAATGTGACCTCTCACCCCGCACCCGAAGCACACTGGAAGGTCAAGGTAGCAAGTCTCTGTATGAAATCTCCCACACTTGGGGCATGTAGGTCTCCCCTGCTGCCGGGATCTCACCCCAGGATGACCAGACTGACGAGACCTCCTGCTGTCTGAACCAGGTCTCGAGTAACTGCCCTGCTGATGACTGTGCACGGATGGCGGTGCACTCGCGGAGGACCGAGCATATGACTGGGATGGCCCTGATGACCCCTTCCCTGGAAGTGATCTCCCTGAACGACCCATTGACCGGGCCCTGCTGCTACTTTCTCTTTCTGCACGAATCTTCAATTTCCTGGCCTCTGTGGCCTGAGCAAATCCCACAATCCTCCCATAGTTCATGTCTGAGTGCAAAGCTGCTGTGGCGGCCTCATTCACTACCAAAGGGCTAAGGCCCCGAACAAACCGTCGAACCCGGGCATCCATGGTCGATACTAAATGAGGAGCGTACTTGGACAACCTTACGAACTCCATGTGATACTCCCAAACACTCATACTGCCCTGCTTGAGGACCTCGAACTTCGTGGCACGGGCTGCCATTGCCTCAGCAGGTAAGAAGTGGTCCATAAATGCATCTACGAACTCATCCCATCTGGCCGGAGGGCTCCCTTCCTCACGGGAATCCTCCCACATTTCGAACCATGAACGTGCCGCTCCCTTCGGCCTGTAAGAGGCCAACTCTACCCCCTCTATATCTGTAGCCTTCATCACTCTGAGGGTCTTGTATATCTTATCAAGGAATTCCTGTGGGTCAGCCTCTGGATCGGTGCCTGAAAATTCTGGAGGGGCCAATCGCAAGAATTGATGGACTCTAGAGCCAAAGGAATCTCCCTGTCCGCTGGAGGATGCAGGGGCATCATGGGATCTCTGGGCCTGGGCGGCCACTAGCTGTGTTAACATATGGATGGCTCCCCTAAGTTCTTCATTAGAGATACCAGAGCCCGAAGCGGGAACTGTATCTGAGTCAGGAACACCGGCAGGAGGAATGGTAGCATCCTCTGCCGCGGCTGGAATAGGGACACTTGGGTTTTGAACAGATGGGCCAGGCAAATTCGGGACTGGTGGGTCATTCTCTCCCACGACATCGGGTACATGATTAACAGCTGCACTTGGGTCGGCATTGGCCCTAAGGCCGAGTCTAGCCTTCTTCTTAGGTGCCATATTCTGAAAATTTGGGAACAAGGCACGAATTAGACACGGATATCTCCACATTGCACTTTACCGCACGATATAGATTATCAAAGAAGTAGGTAAATTCCTAAATGCCCGTGTAGCCCCCTACTTATATGATGTGGTCGACAACATACCTATAAGAAGGGCACTACTAGACACGGCTCCGAGACATCCTAGGACACTTTAAAACCTTAAGCTCTGATACCAAGTTTGTCACGCCCCAAATCGAGGAACATGACCGGCGCCTGACCGGGTTGCCCCAGTCAAGCGGACCTGGGTGCCTTTCATTCCCACGCGTTACCCCTGTGATGACCGTTTCTCATTAACCAAATATATTACTAATCATAATTGATTTCACATTAAACAAATAAAACGATACGAGTGATTCATTAACAAGATTTCAATTTTTACAACGCCCGACATAACACAATATATATACATAAGACTGGAGTCCCACAGTTTACATGTCTACAGAGCCTCTAGGATACAAAAGGGAAATACAATACTTGCCGGTAACAAGGCTCCGGCTATACCTTACAAAACCAAAATGAAATCTAAACCGAGTGGCATGAACCACACAAGGCCCCGAGAAAGAAAGGGGCTCACCAAAAACGGGCAGTGGAGGATGAAAGATACTACTGCCGATGAGCTGAAGTGCCTGCTACCGATCCACCTACAATCATGACACGAATGTAGCGCCCCCGGCAAAAGGGACGTCAGTACACTTGAATTGTACTGGTATGTATGGACAAACTTTGTCCCAAGTAAACTCAAGCCATTAAATTACATCAACAATTAATTAAGCCAACCAACCATGTTTCCACATTTTCCTCATTTCAAATAATTCTCACACAAAGCACTTTCTACGATCAACCAATTTAACAATAACCAATCAATCACGTAAAGCACAAGTAGTCAAACAAAGGGGCAATCGGTGCCCCACAGGTTGCAAACTCTCCTGCTGTCTCCTTTCACAATTTCACATTATTGATTTATGTATCAATTTTCAATAGCGATTTCGATCGCTTTCCATCCTTATTGCCCCCGACCACCCTTATTACCTCGGCCACCCTTATCACCCCAACCCACACCTTATTTCACCACGTTGCGGCGCGCAACACGACCCCGCCTTACAGGTTGAAAACACAACAATTTCAAAGAGCAGTTAAGGTACTACACACAATTTCAACAAGTTCAAATAAGCAACTTACACATTGGTTCATGTTCTCAATTTCTTCTCAATTCAATATCACAACCATGTTACAAGTATTCCAAAATCGAAAATGCCCACATAATCATGTTCAACAATTCACCACAATTAAGGTGTTTCAAATTCCTTCCACAATAAGCCAAATATGCCATCACAATGGTTGTTCCCAATTCTTTACCAACCTCGATTACCTTTTTATCTTTCAATTCATATTTCATACCACACATAGTTCAACATCAATCAAATGCTCAACAAGGAAATCAAAGGATTACGTAAAATCTCTCAATTTGACACATGCCAAAACAATTCGCACACATTTGGGCGATTTTACAAGAATCAAAATTAGCCATACATACCTCTGGTGATGATTTTTCCTCCTACTTTATGCTTACCCAAGATATCCTACTCTTGCCAACCTTGTTCTTGAAGATTCTTACTTCTACTCACTTCTTTTTACTAGAAATCAAGTTTAATAATCATGCATGAGTGTAAACATTCTATTTTCAAAAGCTATTATATGCAAACCTCTCTTTACCCAATTAAAACTGAAAATCAAAGAAAATAGTTAGGGTTTTTACCTTGAAAATATTGGGGAAGTTGAATCCTTGCCCTAGGATCCCTTGGAATTAAATGGTTGGAACAATCTTTGAAGATGAAAGATTTCTCTCTCTAAAAACCCTCTCTTCTCTCTCTAATTTTTGGTAAGATAATATGATAAAATGAAGAAGAAGTGTGTTATATTAAAGAAGAGATCGGGTCAAAATGTTACAAAAATCTGGGCCGGGGTCAATTATGCGGTGCACTATGCGACCGCAGAATCAACATGCGGTCCGCATAGTGACCGCAGAATTGCCCCAAATTTTACACAGGTTCTGTTAAGGAATGCGGTCACTATGCGGACTGCATGTTGATTCTGCGGTCGCAAAGTGCACCGCAGATTTGACAATGCGATCGCATATCGACCGCACTTTTGACACGATTTTGGGCAACTCTCTGGAACGTTTTGCGGCAAGAATGCGGTCCACATGTCAGGTTTGCGGTCGCATTCTTGACCGCTTATTTGACATATTTCGGAAAAATTAATTCTCTACATTTTTTTGAAACTTAAATCACTACCAAGGGTCCGAACTGCGGCTCGCAAGCTCGCCGCGAAGAATTCTACGCATTCCTAACACATTTATTCGGACCATGACACCACAACTACTAGTTTTTATGCACAAAATTTTTACGGGGCCTTACAAGATCACTTGGCGGAAAATCCAGTGGATGATGAATATGAGCCACTAAAGACATATTTTCCGGATGAGGAGGCAATGAATGTCGAAGAAATAGAACGAAGTGATAAGCCGGAATGGAAGATGTACTTCGACGGAGTCATCAACAGTAAAGCAGTTAGTATTGGAGCAGTACTTATTTCAGAAACAGGTCAACACTATCTCGTTACCGCTCAGCTTCGATTTTTCTGTACCAACAATATGGCCGAATATGAGGAGTGTATATTGGGACTAAGGACGGCAATAGATATGGGTATTCAAGAGATTTTGGTCATGGGTTACTCGGATCTTTTGGTACATCATATTCAGGGAGAATGGGAGACAAGAGATTTGAAATTGATACCTTATCGGCATTGTCTACATGAGCTGTCCCAAAGATTCCAATCCATAGAGTTCAAACATATCCCTAGAATGCACAATGAAGTTGCAGATGCTCTGGCCACACTATCCTCTATGTTGCATCATCCGGACAAAGCCTATATAGATCCACTTCTGATATAGGTGTATGATCAGAATGCTTACTGTTTTGTTGTGGAAGGAGAGTTGGATAGAGAACCATGGTATCACGACATCAAGGAGTACTTGGAGACAGGGAAATACCCAGAGCAAGCCACTGGAGATTAGAAGAGAGCTGTAAGACGCTTAGCAAATGGTTTCTTCCTCAGTGGAGGAATTATATATAAAAGAACACCAGACCTGGGATTGTTGAGATGTATGGATGCGCAACAAGCTGGTAAGATTATGACTGAGGTGCACGTTGGAGCTTGCGGACCCCATATGAGTGGGTATATCTTAGCAAAGAAGATTTTGAGAGCAGGGTACTATTGGCTCATCATGGAGCGGGACTGTAGCAGGTATGTGAGGAAATGCCACCAATGCCAAGTACATGGAGATTTAATTCATTCCCCACCTCATGAATTGCATACGATGTCTGCACCCTGGCCATTCGTCGCTTGGGGCATAGATGTTATCGGACCAATAGAGCCTACAGCTTCTAATGGACATAGATTCATTTTGGTCGTGATTGACTACTTTACTAAGTGGGTGGAGGCAAAAACATTCAAGGCGGTGACGAAGAAAGCTGTGGTGGATTTTGTGCATGAAAATATTATATGCCGATTCGGAATTCCCAAAGTCATTATCACAGATAACGGGGCCAATCTAAACAGTCACCTCATGGCAGAAGCGTGCCAGAGATTCAAAATCATACATCGCAACTCTACACCGTACAGGCCAAAGGCAAATGGTGCAGTAGAAGCTGCAAACAAGAATAAAAAGAAGATCCTTAGGAAAATGGTGGAGGAGTCTAGACAATGGCACGAGAAATTGCCTTTCGCTCTTATGGGTTATCGCACGACAGTGCGCGCTTCTATCGGCGCCACACCCTATTTACTGGTGTATGGGACAGAGGCTGTTATACCCGCGAAAATAGAGATACTGTCACTATGAATCATAGCTGAAGCTGGGATAGATGACGAGGAATGGGTAAAAGCCCGACTGGAACAATTAAATCTGATTGACGAGAAAAAGTTGGCAGCAGTTTTCCACGGGCAATTGTATCAACAAAGAATGGATAGAGCATATAACAAGAAGGTGCGTCCTCAGAAGTTTGAAGTTGGACAACTTGTATTGAGGCGTATCTTACCACATTGAGCTGAAGCAAATGGCAAATTCGCGCCAAACTGGCAAGGGCCATTTATGGTATCACGAGTGTTGTCCAATGGGGCATTATATTTGACAGACATTGAAGGGAAATGCGTAGAGACTACTATCAACTCAGATGCAGTCAAAAGATACTATGTATGATTCCTATTCAATTGTATGATTGTATTTTGTTGTGATTTTGGAATTGAAATGATGAAGGCATTTTATTCTCTATCCAAATACTTTATCCATTGACATCCCCTTTGAGCCATGTTCAATATATTCTTTCATACCCCTCTCTCGGAATTACTTATGACACAAAAGAAAAGTAGCAAATAAAAAAAAGGAAAGAAAAAGAAAAAAAAAGAAAAAAAAAGAAAAAGCAAATGCAAGCAAAAGAAAAAGACAAAGAAATCGGGAAAAAGTCAAAAGAAATTCATGAATTTATGGCGTAGCCTGAACTACGTCTGACTTGATCCCAAAAGGGTACATAGGCAGCCTCACTGAGGTTCAGTCACAATAAAGAAAAAATCCAAAATCCCCCACATATTGAAACTAGGGAGAAGTTATGTTTTATAATTCCGATAGTTGTAAATATTTTTAAACCCTCGTAAAATTTGAGCCTTTATACATTTCTTTCTTAACCCATCCAAAAGCCACGTTACATTCCAAAGAAAGACCTTCTAATCAATTTCAAGAAAATAACAAATGCAATGAGAATAAAGGAAGAACGGGACATTGGACAACATTAGTGGTGCAGAAAAACAAAAGACAAAAAGGAAAAATGGAAAATGAAAAATGAGAGAGTCTCATCGGTGAAAACCTTAACTGGCACCGTGAGGTGACTGTGAGATTGAGAGAAATAAAAATGAGAGAGTCTTGTCAGTGAAAACCTTCACCGGCGCTGCAAGGCGACTGTGAGGCTCAGAGAAATAAAAATGAGAGAGTCTTGTCAGTGAAAACCTTTACCGGCACTGCAAGACGACTGTGAGGATGAGAGAGAATAAATGAGAGAGTCTTATTGGTGAAAACCTTTCATGGCACCATAAGGCGATTGCAAGGATCATTTCTGAAAAAAAGAGAAAAGCAACAAAAAAATAGGATCGATTTGGGTTGCAAGAAATTTGGAGTCAGAATAATGAATTGAACGAACTGGGTCGGAGTTTAAATACATGGCATGATCAACAGAATCAGCCGACATACCCAGATAAGTTCTATCACTTCTCCAAAACACCCTTACCCTTTTTCTGCATTTCATTGTTTGTCCTTTGAAAGCTAACTACCAGCTTCTGATGATAAGAGTTGAAATAACAATAGATCATAAAAGAAAGAAAAGAAAGGAGTCGAAAAGAAATAAAGAAGTTTGGCAATCAGAGCCTAAAGAAGAGAAAAAAAAAGGTGAAAACAAGAAAAATAAAAAAAAAAAAAAAAGAGTTTACAGAAGATAGTCAATTGAAGGACTGCACAGCAGAAGAAAAGCAAAAAGAGGAAAAGCAATAAAAGGCAGGAGCGGCAGATGCCAGTTGCCGGCAGCTCATAACTAATAAGATTTTGTTTTTCTGATTTAGACATGAACAAATCGTCACTAATCACTTTAAAGTGAATGTGACCAATGTGAAAAGGAAGAAAACATAAAAAAGAAGTTCGGCAATAAATAGAGAAATCCATGGATGAAAAATCACTCAATCAAGAAAATACCTAAAACAGCAAGGAGGTATCATCTTTCAAATTCACCCCAATTATCAAACTGAGGTAATATTTTTCTACATTCGCATTTCATGCATCAGGCGCCCACCTGGATAACAAGGGAATATTTCTCTACATTCGCATTTCATGCATCAGGCGCCCACCTGGATAACAAGAGAATATTTTTCTGCATTCGCATTTCATGCATCAGGCGCCCACCTGGAATACAAGGGAATATTTTTCTGCATTCGCATTTCATGCATCAGGCCCACCTGGATAACAAGGGAATATTTTTCTGCATTTGCATTTCATGCATCAGGCGCCCACCTGGATAACAAGGGAATATTTTTCTACATTCGCATTTCATGCATCAGGCGCCCACCTAGATAACAAGGGAATATTTTTCTGCATCCACATTTCATGCAATACACTTCTGCAATTTTAATTTCTGTTCAGGTGCCCACCTGGAAAATAAGGGAACACATTTCTGCAATTCGTATTTCTGCAATTTCAGTTTGTGTTAGCTAACATGAGTAACACCGTAACATTGAAGAGCCCATACTGGGGCAGAAGGAAAAGTTTGTTGTTTTTGTTTTATTTTGAGCAGGTATCAGTTTGAAGGCAAGAATTACCATAGAAAATTAAAAAAAATGGGGAAGCAAGGAAAAGAAAATCAACAAAAAAGAAAGTCAGCCGCACAGAAAATCAAGGGAAAATAGACAAAGAGGAATAAAGAGACAAGAAGTTAGATAGGAGCAATTGTACTCATAGAATTATAGCTTAGAATAGCTTCTTTATTTATGCATTTTACCCAACCCCTCACCCCCCGCGATGTAATAAGGAGTAGGTCGGCAAGTCTTAACAGTGTCAATACAACAGTAAGTCTGGTAGTTTTTTTTAAACTGCCAGACCTTCCCGAACTACACTGACCTGATTCCTGTTTAGCCCAAGATATGTAGGCAGCCTCTAAAGCAGGGTGCGGTGAAAAGGTTTTTCAAAAATGCTTCTTACGGAATATGCCAGTGGGCAAAAATCTCTCATTACTGCTCACTTGTCTTTGCACTGAAACTCTTCGTGTTCCCGAGCAAAGAGGGGCAGCTGTGAGCACGTGATTTTTGCACTAGGCAATAAAATTCCAAAATTAAAAATAAATAATATTTTTGAGTGCAATTGCATATCTTATTTGAAATTAGATACATCTTGTGTGTTTTAATAATTAGAAATTATAAAATCAAAAATAGGTGAAATACATATTTTTTAATTAATATAGTTTAAGGAAAAATCAACAAAAAATTGCTTTAATAATGGAAATTTTAGAAAACAATAGCAAAAAATTGCCAACAAATGGCAGGAAATTAGTGAAGATAGGAAATTAAGTAATTCAAATAATACAAAAAGGGAAAAATAAAATACAAAAAGAAATGTCACGACCCAAATCCGGTCGTGATGGCGCCCAACAATCAAGTTAGGCCAGCCAGACCAACAATTACTGATTTCATCTAATGCCAGTCCCAAATGGACAACCCAAGAAGAATATATGAGTTTAAGAACTCCAATAATAATAATAATGAACGAAATACTGACACTCCCAAAGATCTGGAGTCACAAGTCTAGAGCCTCTAGCAAAACCCAACAGGAATAGAGAGTACTGTATAGAAATACTCAAATCTGAATACAAAATACAAATAACAACTAGAAAGGAGAGGAAAAGCTAGGTTCTACGAAATTAGGTAGATACCTCAGCAACTCGATATGACACTGCAAACGCTGGAATTGCCTGTCTACTGCTCCTGAGTACCTGAGTCTGCACACAAAAGGTGCAGGGAGTAGAGGTGAGTACTAAGTACTCAGTGAGTAATAAATATATACAAGTAGCTAAAAATAAGAAATCCACATAATACCACATAATGAAGCTAAACTACAGTTTGAATCTCCTACGAACTAGCATCAACAATACAATACAGCTACCACAGAGTAATTCAACTAATAAAGATGCAATGCAATGAACATAACCGCTACGGCGTGTAGCCCGATCCAATTTAACGTCAACGGCGCTCACTGGGGGTGTGTACAGACTCCGGAGGGGCTCCTACAGCCCAAGCGCAATATTGCTGCGGCGTGCAGCCCGATCCTCATATCAACCACTGCGGCGTGCAGCCCGATCCCATGCTCAGTCCACAATAAGCAATTAAGTCACAAAACAGTTCATTTCTCTTAATTCCAGTTTCCAATTCATAATTTATGAAAAATACTTTAACTTTATTAAATTTGCAAAAGCCGGTGACTTAGTATATCAAAAAGGTGATTTAAATTTCCAAGACCGAGATTAGTGATTTAAGCAAATATAGCAATCACATAAATATTGTCCTCTAAGGACACTACAGGTCGGCACAAGGCCCCAAACAAGGCTTACAACCCACAAATATATCAAATACAGTGTATTTCCAACACTAACAACATATTATTCACATCCGGGATGGACCAAGTCTCAATGCCTAGTCACAATCAATCCCGCACCTGCCACGGTGTGCGAGCCACGCCCCACTAGCGTCACAATGTGCTAAGCTGGGGTTTCGAACCCTCAGGCTACCATATACACAAACTACTCACCTCTAGCCGGTCGTAGACTCGTTCGCGATGCCTTTTCCTTTGAATTTAGCTCCCTCGTGCGTGGAATCTAGTCAAACCACAATAATTATATCAAATACGGGTCAAATAATCATAACCCATTTCAATTTACATGAAATTAGCATAAATACACTAAGTTGGTAAAACTCGACCCCGGGCCCACTGCTCGGAAAATTCCAAAATTAGTACCAACGCGACCCTCGTCTCGCCACGAGTCCGTGCATATAAACTTTATCGAAATCAAAGTTCAAATGGCCTTCCAAATCCAAAAATCCCGTTTTCAATACTTAGGCCGCAATTCTTCAAAATTCTACCCAAATTCATGAAGATTGATGTTAATTCTACCATAAAATGATGTTTTTGAGTCAAGAATCTTACCTCCGACGAATACCCGATGATTTCTCGGTGATTTCCTCGTGTTTTCTTCTCTCTAGGGCTCAAAATTGTATTTTGGGGGTGTAAACCCGTAAGCCCTCTGTTCTGTGATTTTATTCACTGCCAGAGCAATTTGCTCTACGCGTTCGCGTGAGCTCCCACGCGTTCGCGATGCTCATTTTCCAGTTACTCTTCGCGAACGCGACGCCTACCACGCGTTCGCGATGCTAAAACTTGTCACGCCCCAAATCGAGGGACATGACCGGCGCCTGACCGGGTTGCCCCAGTCAAGCGGACCTGGGTGCCTTCCATTCCCACGCGTTACCCCTGTGTTGACTGTTACTCGTTAACCAAAATATCTTACCAACAATGACTGATTTCACAATGCATAAACATAACCATGTGATTTATTTACTAACAAGTTCATAATTTATATTTACAACGCCCCATACATATACATAGGCCACAATCCCACAGCTTACATGTCTACAGAGCCTCTAGGATACAAAAGGGAAATACAATACTTGCCGGTAACAAGGCTCCGGCTATACCTTTCAAAACCAAAATGAAATCCAAACCGAAGTGGCAAGAACCACACAAGGCCCCGAGGAAGAAAGGGCTCACCAAGACGGGCAGTGGAAGGAGAAGAATACTACTGCCGACGAGCTGAAGTGCCTGCTACCTGATCCACCTACAATCATGACACGAATGTAGCGCCCCGGCAAAATGGACGTCAGTACACTTGAATTGTACTGGTATGTATGGACAAACTTTGTCCCAAGTAAACTCAAGCCATTAAATTACATCAACAATTAATTAAGCCAGCCAACCATGTTTCCACATTTTCCTCATTTCAAATAATTCTCACACAAAGCACTTTCCACGATCAACCAATTTAACAATAACCAATCAATCACGTGAAACACAAGTAGTCAAACAAAGGGGCAATCAGTGCCCCACAGGTTGCAAACTCTCCTGCCGTCTCCTTTCACAATTTCACATTATTGATTTATGTATCAATTTTTAATAGCGATTTCGATCGCTTTCCATCCTTATTGCCCCTGACCACCCTTATTACCTCGGCCACCCTTATCACCCCAACCCACACCTTATTTCACCACGTCGCGGCGCGCGACACGACCCCGCCTTACACTTGAAAACACAACAATTTCAAACAGCAGATAAGGTACTACACACAATTTCAACAAGTTCAAATAAGCAACTTGCACATTGTTTCATGTTCTCAATTACTTCTCAAGCCAATATCACAACCAAGTTACAATGTTTCCACATTCAAGAATATTCACACATGTATATTCAGCAATTTTCCATAATTCAAGTGTTTCATTTCTTTCCACAATAAACCAATTCTCAAGTGTTTCGATTTCTTTTCCACAAGGTGCCATATAGGCCATCATAATCATTATTCACAAATTCTTTACCCAATTCAACTCTCATTTACCTTTCGGTTCATATTTCTTACCACAACACTCATAGTTCAACAACAACTTTGAATATCCAACAACAACATCAATTAATCACATACAATTTCTCAAATCAACACATGCCAAACAATTTTACACATAAGGGCGATTTCACAAGAATCAAAATTAGCCATACATACCTGGTGATGAGTTTTCTTCCGTTAAATTCCTACTCTATGCTTACCCAAGCTATCTTACTCTTGCCAACCTTGTTCTTGAAGACTCTTACTTCTACTCTCTTCTTTTTACTAGAAATCAAGTTCAATAATCATGCATGAGTGTAAAAATTCTATTTTCAAAAGCTATTATATGCAAACCTCTCTTTACCCAATTAAAACTGAAAATCAAAGAAAATAGTTAGGGTTTTTACCTTGAAAATATTGGGGAAGTGGGATCCTTGCCCTAGAATCCCTTGGAATTTAATGGTTGGAACAATCTTTCAAGATGAAGAACTTCTCTCTCTAAAAACCCTCTCTTCTCTCTCTAATTTTTGGTGAGATGATATGATAAAAATGAAGAAGAGGTGTGTTATATTAAAGAAGAGATCGGGTCAAAATGTTACAAAAATCTGGGCCGGGGTCAAATATGCGGTCACTATGCGACCGGAGAATCAACATGCGGTCCGCATAGTGGCCGCAGAATGGCTCAAAAAATTACGCAGGCTCTGGAACGATTTGCGGTCACTATGCGGACCGCATGTTGATTCCGCGGTCGCAAAAGTGCACCGCAGATTGACATGCGATCGCATATCGACCGCACATTGGACACAATTTTGGGCAACTCTCTGGAACGATTTGCGGTCACTATGCGGACCGCATGTTGATTCTGCGGTCGCAAAAGTGCACCGCAGATTGACATTTTTCTGGAAAAAATTTTATTCTACATTTTGAAACTTAAATCACTACCAAGGGTCTGAACCGCGGCTCGCAAGCTCGCCGCGAAGAATTCTACGCATTCCTAACACATCATTCGGACCATGACACCACATCTACTAGGTTTTATGCACAAAAAATTTTACGGGGCCTTACATCCTCCCCCCCTTAAGATCATTCGTCCTCGAATGAGGATTTTGAAATAAATGAGTTGGTTTTGAAAGACATGATATGCAACCATCAAAATTTTGACTAACTCTTATATTTTAGAAAAATTTCGCCGGAGTTTCCTTTGTATTATGGACATATCCACCTGTCAGAGGGCCCCCGAAACACATTACCAAACAACAATATACAACAACAACACTATTCACAACCGGTATACACCTTCTTACCTCAACGAATGCACATATTCTATCACATTGTTACAATTGCACATAAACTAGTCACTTCAATGAATTCTTACCTTATTTAACCATTTTAACACACCATGTACGCTTAACAAATCATTACCAATCTACACTTACTATTAGTTGTTTATTAAACACGTAAATCTTTATAAGTGGCTTTCATTTATCAAGAACGGTTCAAGTGACCCAAGGTAACAACACATCTAACTCATTACAAATAAAGGAGACTTACTAATACTAAGAGGGAAACAACTTAGGCAAGATGACAGCTACTAGGAGTAGGAGGGTCACCTAATTTCTTCTAGGCTTGATCAAACAAATGGGGGTACTTTTCTTTCATCTCTTTTTCTGCTTCCCATGTGGCCTCCTCAACTTGTTGACTTCGCCACAATACTTTAACAGAGGCAACTTCCTTATTTCTCAATTTACGGACTTGCCTATCAAGAATGGCAACGGGAACTTCTTCATATGACAAATCTTCATTAACCTCTATAGCTTCGACTGGCATGATGGTGGATGGATCTCCAATCACTTTCTTCAACATGGACACATGGAATACCGAGTGCACCGATGACATCTCAAGAGGCAATTCTAGCCTATAAGCAACTTGACCAATCCTTTGAACGATCCGATATGGCCCGACATACCTAGGACTCAATTTCCCTCTCTTTCCGAATCGCATGACTCCCTTCATAGGAGATACCCTCAAGAACACCCAATCATCGACTTGAAACTCCAAATCCCTTCGACGAACGTCCGCATAGGACTTTTGACGACTCTGTGCTGTTTTCATTCTCTCCTGAATAACCTTGACCTTTTCCATAGCTTCGTACACCATATCCGGCCCTAGCAATTCCGCTTCACCTACCTCAAACCACCCGATTGGCGATCTACATCTTCTCCCGTACAATGCCTCAAACGGGGCCATTCGAATGCTAGCATGATAGTTGTTATTGTAAGCAAATTCTATCAGTGGCAAGTGTTCATCCCAATTACCTTTAAAATCTAAGACACAAGCCCGCAACATATCTTCGAGCGTCTGAATGGTCCGCTCGGCCTGACCATCGGTCTGTGGATGGAAAGTTGTGCTGAGATTCACCTGAGTTCCCAAACCTTGCTGAAACTTCTTCCAAAAGTTAACTGTGAACTGAGCCCCGCGATCTGAGATGATAGAAAGTGGAGTGCCATGAAGTTTTACTACCTCCTTGATGTACAATCTTGCATATTGCTCCGCAGTATCAGTGGACTTGACAGGCAGGAAGTGAGCTGATTTGGTGAGTCGATCCACTATCACCCATATTGAATCGAACTTATGCTGTGTGCGAGGTAACCCCACCAAAAAAAATCCATATTGATCATCTCCCATTTCCACCTTGGTATTTCTATAAGCTGAGTTAATCCTCCAGGCCGTTGATGCTCGGCCTTCACTTGTTGACAGTTCGGACATTTAGCTACAAAGCTTGCTACATCTCTTTTCATACCGTTCCACCAATAAATCTCCTTAAGGTCATGATACATTTTCGTGGAACCTAATTGTACAAAATATCTGGAAATATGTGCCTCTGCCATTACCTTTTCTCGAAGTTCGTTCACGTCCGAAACACATAGTCTGCCTTGACACCGCATTACACCATCTTCACTGCTGAGTACAAATGCTGAGGTCTTGTCATTCAGAACTGCTTCCTTTACCCAAACTAATGCTGGATCCATGAACTGTTTTTCCTTGATTTCCGCGACCAATGATGATTCTGCTCCATTATGCACCAAAACATTCCCCTCGTCTGACGCAGAGATACGAACCCCCAAACTGGCTAATTGGTAAACCTCTCGAGACTGGGGTCTCCGATACATACCCAAATGAGCCAAACTACCCATGGATCTCCGACTAAGAGCATCGGCTACCACATTTGCCTTCCCTGGATGGTACAATATGTTCATCTCATAGTCCTTGAGCAATTCTAACCACCGCCGTTGTCTCAGATTTAGCTCCTTCTGCTTGAACAAATACTGGAGGCTCTTGTGGTCTGAAAACACATCTACATGAACTCCATAAAGATAATACCGCCATATTTCAAAGCAGACACAATTGTCGCAAGCTCCAAATCATGTGTCGGGTAATTCTTCTCGTGATTTTTGAGTTATCTCAAAGCATACTCTATAACCTTTCCGTGCTGCATCAACACACACCCTAACCAACCTTGGAGGCATAACTTTCACCTTAATACTTTACATCGATAGTGGAACATCCTTACTATATTCCTCATACATAAGACCTTCCACGAATTGAGTTCCACTATAATTTCCTTGATGTGGTTACGACCCCGTGTGAACAATTGCTACTAACTCTTCATAATTCTTAACCCAAGGCATTGCTGAATGAGTTTTCTCATATGACCTCCTGTCTCAAATGAATAGCACTGGCTAACTTTGCACATATACCCCGAATAACACTAACTTGCACGGCATTGTATCGAATGTAAAGTAGCATTGTGCTCTAACTTTTCTTAACTTTTGGGCAACTCTCTGGAACGATTTGCGGTCACTATGCGGACCGCATGTTGATTCTGCGGTCGCAAAAGTGCACCGCAGATTGACATTTTTCTGGAAAAAATTTTATTCTACATTTTGAAACTTAAATCACTACCGAGGGTCCGAACCGCGGCTCGCAAGCTCGCCGCGAAGAATTCTACGCATTCCTAACACATCATTCGGACCATGACACCACATCTACTAGGTTTTATGCACAAAAATTTCACGGGGCCTTACAAAACTCCCAGCCGCCCAAATTCCTTCTACGCGTTCGCGACTCCCAGTCACGTGAACGCGATAGTCCACTCCAGCTGACCTACACGAACGCGACCTCGGGAACGCGATCGCGAAGCATAAGGTTCCTGGCCTACGCGAACGCGACGCACCTGATCGCGAATGCGATGCTTGATCCGTCTGACCTTCACGAACGCGGCCCATGCCACGCGAAAGCGAAGGCTTAAATGCCTGGACAGAACCTGCAGTTTTTCTGCAGATTTTTGCCAAGTCCAAATGCCCGGTTGATGGTCCGAAATCATCCCGAGGCCCCCGGGACCCCAACGAAAACCACCAACGAACTCCAAAACATGATACGAACTTGTTCCAATCATAAAAACACTGTACTAAACATCAAAATCACCATTTACTCACGAATTCAAGCTTAAGTTTCTTCAAAACTTTCAAAACTAACATTCAATCCAAAACCCGATCAAACGATGTCCGAATTGCCTGAAAATTTGCAGACATATCCAAAATCACATAACGAAGATACAGAAATTGTTGGAATTCCATTCCGACCCCGGATCAAAATATCACCTACCATCCGGTTTTCGCCAAAATTCAACCTTCGCCAATTCAAGCCTAAAACTACACCGGACCTCCGAATTCAATTCCGATTGCTCTCCTAAGTCATAAATGATCCCCCGAAACTAGTCGAATCATCAGAATCCGGTTTCGAGCAATCTAACTCAATAGTCAACTCTTGGTTGACTTCCCATATTCAAGCTTCCTTCAAACATACTATTTGCTTCATTTCCAATCCAAATCACTCCTAACTCACCCGATATACTCTAATACTGTTATAAAATCATAAGATATGTAAATGAAAGGTAACGGGGTGGTAATTCCCTTAACGACGGGCCGGGTCGTTACATTCTCCCCAACTTAAACAAACGCTCATCCGCGAGCTGGTTAAGAAACATACCTGGAGCATCAAACAAGTGTGGATATCTGCTCCGCATTTCCTGCTCGGTCTCCCAAGTTGCTTCCTCCACGGGACGACCTCTCCACTGCACTTTCACTGAAGCTATATCTTTAGATCTCAGCTTACGAACCTGTCGACCCAAAATGGCTACTGGTTCCACATCATAAGTCAAGTCTTCATCTAGCTGTATCGTGCTGAAGTCCAACACATGAGACGGGTCTCCGACATACTTCCGGAGCATAGATACATGGAATACCGGGTGAACTCCCGACAAACTGGGTGGCAAAGCGAGCATATAGGCCACCTCCCCAACTTCCCTAAGCACCTCAAAAGGTCCAATAAACCTTGGGCTAAACTTCCCTTTCTTCCCAAACCTCATAACACCCTTCATAGGCGAAACCTTCAGCAACACCTTCTCACCTACCTGAATAAGACACATCTCGGACCTTCCGGTCCGCATAACTCTTCTGACGCGACTGAGCTATGCGAAGTCTCTCCTGAATCACCTTCACCTTGTCTAAGGCATCTTGGACTAACTCTGTCCCCAACAACCTAGCCTCGCCGGGCTCGAACCAACCGACTGGAGACCTACACCGTATCCCATATAAAGCTTCATACGGTGCCATCTGAATACTGGACCGATAGCTATTATTATAAGCAAACTCCGCCAAAGGCAAATAATCAGCCCACGAACCACCGAAATCAATGACACAAGCACGCAACATGTCCTCCAATATATGAATAGTACACTCAGACTGTCCATCCGTCTGTGGATGAAATGCTGTGCTCAGCTCTACCTGTGAACCCAACTCTCGCCGAAATGTCCTCCAGAACTGAGAAGTGAACTGGGTACCTCTGTCTGATATAATAGAAATGGGAACTCCATGCAATCACACTATCTCACGGATGAATATCTCTGCCAACCGCTTTGAGGAATAAGTAGTACACACTAGGATAAAGTGAGCTGACTTGGTCAACCTATCCACCACCACCCAAACTGAATCAAACTTCCTCGCTGTCCGAGGGAGTCCACTAACAAAGTCCATAGTAATCCTTTCCCACTTCCACTCAGGGATATCAATACGCTGGAATACACCACCAGGTCTCTGATGCTCATACTTGACCTGCTGACAGTTTAGACACCGAGCCACATGGCTCACAATATCTTTCTTCATCTTTCTCCACCAATAATGCTGCTTCAAATCCTGGTACATCTTCGCGGCTCCCTGGATGAATAGAATACCGCGAGCTATGGGCTTCCTCCAATATCAATTCACGAAGGCCGTCAACATTGGGCACGCATATCCGGCCCTGCATCCGCAACACACCATCACTATCAATAGTGACATCCCTAGCATCATCATGTTGAACTCTGTCCTTAAGGACAAGTAAGTGTGGATCATCATACCGGCGCTCTCGAATACGATCATATAAAGAAGAACGAGCTACTACACAAGCCATCACCCGACTAGGCTCAGAAATATCCAGCCTCACCATCTGATTAGCTAACGCCTGAACATCAACTGCTAGGGGTCTCTCCCCAACTAGAATATACGCCAAACTGCCCATACTAATAGCCTTCCGGCTCAATGCATCAGCCACTACATTGGCTTTCCCGGGATGATACAAAATAGTAATATCATAGTCTTTAAGCAACTCAAGCCATCTCCACTGCCTCAAATTTAGATCTTTCTGCTTAAACAAATGCTGAAGGCTGCGGTGGTCTGTATATACATCACAAGATACACCATATAGGTAATTCCTTCCAAATCTTCAAGGCATGAACAATAGCAACTAACTCCAAATCATGAATAGGGTAGTTCTTCTCGTGGGGCTTTAGCTGACGAGAAGCATATGCAATAACTCTACCCTCCTGCATCAACACACAACCGAGTCCAACTCTAGAAGCATCACAATACACCGTATACGACCCTGAAGCTGATGGTAACACAAGTACTGGAGCGGTGGTCAAAGCCTCCTTGAGCTTCTGGAAGCTCTCCTCACATTCATCAGACCACACAAATGGAGCATTCTTTTGTGTCAGCTTAGTCAACGGTGAAGCAAATAGATGAGAAACCCTGAACAAACTGGCGATAATAGCCTGCCAAGCCGAGAAAACTCCGAATCTCTGTAGCTGAGGAAGGTCTGGGCCAATTCTGCACTGCCTCAACCTTCCGTGGATCAACCCGAATACCATCACTAGACACTATATGTCCCAGAAAACCGACAGTATCAAGCCAGAACTCACACTTAGTGAATTTTGCATAAAGCTTCTCTTCTCTCAACCTCTGCAATACCACCCTCAAGTGTTGTGCATGCTCCTCCTGGCTGCGTGAATACACCAAAATATCATCAATAAACACAATCACAAAGGAATCAAGATACGGCCGAAATACACTATTCATCAAGTGCATGAATGCAGCTGGGGCATTAGTCAACCCGAAAGACATCACCAGGAACTCGTAGTGCCCATATCGCGTCCCGAACGCTGTCTTCATAATATCTGAGTCCCTGATCTTCAACTGATGATAGCCCGATCGAAGATCAATCTTAGAAAATACACTAGCTCCCCGGAGCTGATCAAATAGGTCCTCAATACGAGGTAATGGGTACTTATTCTTCACTGTTACCTTGTTCAACTGCCTGTAATCAATGCACATTCTCATTGTGCCATCTTTCTTCTTCACGAACAACACCGGTGCACCCCAAGGTGACACACTCGGATGAATGAAACCCTTATCTAAGAGTTCCTGAAGTTGTTCTTTCAATTATTTTAACTCTGCTGGTGCCATGCGATAGGGAGGAATAGAAATGGGCTGAGTGCCTGGCACCAAGTCAATACCAAAGTCGATATCTCGGTCAGGCGGCATGCCCGGCACGTCTGCTAGAAATACATCCGGAAACTCCCTCACAATGGGGACCGAATCAAGACCGGGTGTCTCAGCCTCAACATTTCTAATGAAGGCCAAATAAGATAAACAACCCTTGCCAATCATTCATTGGGACTTTATATAAGAAATCACCTGTCGGACACATAATCAGTCAAGCCACGCCACTCGATCCTCGGATTACCTGGAATAGCTAGTGTGACTGTCTTGGCATGACAGTCCAGAATCGCAAGGTAAGGAGATAGCCAATCCATGCCTAGAATTACATCGAAATCTACCATGCCCAGTAGTAATAAATCAACTCGGGTCTCCAGACCCCCAATAGTAATAATACAGGATCGATATACCTGATCCACAACAACAGTATCCCCCACTGGGGTAGACACATGTACGGGTAAAGCAAGAATACCACGGGTCATACCCAAATGATGTGCAAAATAAGTAGAGACATAAGAATAGGTGGATCCGGGATCAAATAAGACGGAAGCATCCCTGTGGCAGACTGAGATAATACCTGAAATGACCGCATCTGAAGCACTAGCATCCTTCCTGTCCGGAAGAGCATAGAAACGAGCCTGGCCTCCACCAGTACGATCCTCACCCCTAGGGCGACCTCTGGATACCTGGCCACCAGTCCTAGCCGACTGTGCTGGCGCTGAAGAAACAGGAGTAGAAGATGAAGGCTGATCCCTCTGCTGAGACCGCTTACGAAGCCACCGAGGACACTCTCTCCTGATATGGCCCAAATCACCACACTCAAAACAACGGCCTGAAGATGGAAGAAGGGGCTGCCGAGGACCCCTCGCTACCGATGAACCCTGTGCTGAGGAAGCAGGAGCAGAGCTCTGAGCTGGAAGAGCACTCAGTGCAGGCTGACTCTGCTGACGGCTCTGCTGACCCTGATAACCCTGATGGCCCTGACGACCACGATCTGATGAAACCCCACTGGACTTTGCACGTCCAGACTGATGAGACCTGAAAGAACGACCTCTGCTATGCTGAGATCGGCCCCTAGACGGAGCACCACTGTAACTACCAGTACCATGAGGCTTCTTAGCCTCTCTCTCCTCCCGCTCTCTGCGGCGATCTGTCTCAATATGACGGGCAGCATCAACCACCTCCTCAAAGGTGACTGCCGAAACTCTCTCCATGGTCATCAATATGCGGATGGGATAAATAAGGCCATCAATAAATCTCCAAATCCTCTCTCTGTCTGTAGGAACCATCCACATGGCATGACGGGCCAACTGTGTGAATCTCATCTCATACTGATTAACCGTCATGTCTCCCTGCGGAGACCCTCAAACTGCCTACGCATCTCCTATCTCTGAGATCGAGGCACCCACTACTCCAAGAACATAGTGGAGAACTCTGGCCATAATAGTGGTGCTGCCCCTGCTGGCCTACGGCGCTCATAAGCCTCCCACCAAGCGAAGTCTAGCCCCTGAAACTAAAAGGTAGTGAAGGATACACCACCTGGACTCTAGAATACCCGCGGTGCGAAGCATGCGCTGACATCTGTCAAGAAAACCCTGGGCGTCCTCGCCCTCAGCACCACCGAATGTCGGAGGTTGTAGCCTCTCAAATCTCTCCAAACGACGCTGCTCATCGTCGGGCATAACTGGAACCATATATGCAGGAGCTGGTACAACGGGCGCAACTGGCTGAACTGGCTTGGGTATGTGAGCCCCGGGGGTCTGATTTCCTCCCCCTGCCTGTGAAGAAGATACTGCAGCAGTAGCTACAACTACCCGAGCCAAGCCTGTGCACACTGATAAGATCTGAGCCAAGGTCCCCTGAAGACCCGGTATCACAATGGGCACTGCCGATGCCTGAACCTGAGTTGCCGGAGCATCTGCCGCTGGAATCTGGTCCTGAGCCTGGGCCACTGGTGTAGGAATCCGACCCTGAGTCTGGTCAGCTGGTGGGTCAGCAGGTGCTGGTACTGCTGCCCTACCTCTACCACGACCACGGCCTCTGGGTGCCAATGGTGGTCGTCCGCCACGTCCGTTAGCTCGTGTTCTCGCCATCTGCGAGAGAATAGAATATGGAAAATTTTAATTTCATGATAACACATATCGCACGATATGAATCCAAGAAAATGAGGTTTTTCCTAAAGTTTCTGTAGCCCTCCGAGGATAGATACGGACGTCTACGTACCGATCCGCGAAAGCCTACTAAACCGGCTCATGACTCGCGAGTCCTAATAACCTAGAGCTCTGATACCAACTTGTCATGACCCAAATCCGGTCGTGATGGCGCCCAACAATCAAGCTAGGCCAGCCAGACCAACAATTACTAATTTCATCTAATGCCAGTCCCAAATGGACAACCCAAGAAGAATATATGAGTTTAAGAACTCCAATAATAATAATAATGAACGAAATACCGACACTCCCAAAGATCCGGAGTCACAAGTCTAGAGCCTCTAGCAAAACCCAACAGGAATAGAGAGTACTATATAGAAATACTCAAATCCGAATACAAAATACAAATAACAACTAGAAAGGAGAGGAGAAGCTAGGTTCTACGAACGTAGGCAACTACCTCAACAGCAACTCGATATGACACCGCAAACGCCGGAATCGCCTCGTCTACTGCTCCTGAGTACTTGAGTCTGCACACAAAAGGTGCAAGGAGTAGGGGTGAGTACTAAGTACTCAGTGAGTAACAAATATATATAAGTAGCTGACAGTAAGAAATCCACAAAATACCACAATATGAAGCTACACTACAGTCCGAATCTCCTACGAACTAGCAGCAACAATACAATACAGCTACCACAGAGTAATTTAACAAATACCGATGCAATGCAATGCACATAACCGCTACGGCATGTAGTCCGATCCAATTTAACGTCGACGGCGCTCACCTGGGGTGTGTACAGACTCCGGAGGGGCTCCTACAGCCCAAGCGCAATACTGCTGCGGCGTGCAGCCCGATCCTCATATCAACCACTGCGGCGTGCAGCCCAATCCCATGCTCAGTCCACAATAAACAATTAAGTCACAAAACAGTTCATTTCTCTTAATTCCAGTTTCCAGTTCATAATTTATGAAAAATACTTTAACTTTATTAAATTTGCAAAAGCCGGTGACTTAGTATATCAAAAAGGTGATTTAAATTTCCAGGACTGAGATTAGTGATTTAAACAAATATAGCTATCACATAAATATTGTCCTCTAAGGACACTACAGGTCGGCACAAGGCCCCAAACAAGGCTTACAGCCCACAAATATATCAAATACAGTGTATTTCCAACACTAACAACATATTATTCACATCCAGGATGGACCAAGTCTCAATCCCTAGTCACAATCAATCCCGCACCTGCCACGGTGTGCGAGCCACGCCCTACTAGCGTCACAATGTGCTAAGCCGGGGTTTCGAACCCTCATGCTATTATATACACAAACTAATCACCTCTAGCCAGTCGTAGACTCGTCCGTGATGCCTTTTCCTTTGAATTTAGCTCCCTCGTGCGTGGAATCTAGTCAAACCACAATAATTATATCAAATACAGGTCAAATAATCATAACCTATTTCAATTTACATGAAATTCGCATAACTACACTAAGTTGGTACAACCCGACCCCGGGCCCACTGCTCGTAAAATTCCAAAATTAGTACCAATGCGACCCTCGTCTCGCCACGAGTCCGTGCATATAAAATTTATCGAAATCGGAGTTCAAATGGCCTTCCAAATCCAAAAATCCCGTTTTCAATTCTTAGGCCGCAATTCTTCAAAATTCTACCCAAATTCATGAAGATTGATGTTAATTCTACCATAAAATGATGTTTTTGAGTCAAGAATCTTACCTCCGACGAATACCCGATGATTGCTCAGTGATTTCCTCGAGTTTTCTTCTCTCTAGGGCTCAAAATTGTGTTTTTGGGGTATAAACCCGCGACCCCTCTGTTCTGTGATTTTATTCACTGCCAAAGCAATTTGCTCTATGCGTTCGCGTGAGCTCCCACGCGTTCGCGATGCTCATTTTCCAGTTACTCTTCGCGAATGCGACGCCTACCACGCGTTCGCGATGCTCAAACTCCCAGCCGCCCAAATTCCTTCTACGCGTTCGCGACTCCCAGTCACGCGAACGCGATAGTCCACTCCAGCTGACCTACGCGAACGCGACCTCAGGAATGCGATCGTGAAGCATAAGGTTCCTGGCCTACGCGAACGTGACGCACCTGATCGCGAACGCGATGCTTGATCCATCTGGCCTTCGCGAACGCGGCCCATGCCACGCGAACGCGAAGGCTTAAATGCTTGGACAGAACCTGCAGTTTTTCTGCAGATTTTTGCCAAGTCCAAATGCCCGGTTGATGGTCCGAAATCATCCCGAGGCCCCCGGGACCCCAACGAAAACCACCAACGTACTCCAAAACATGATACGGACTTGTTCCAATCATAAAAACACCATACTAAACATCAAAATCACCATTTACTCACGAATTCAAGCCTAAGTTTCTTCAAAACTTTCAAAACTAACATTCAATCCAAAATCCGATCAAACGATGTCCGAATGACCTAAAAATTTGCAGACATATCCAAAATCACATAACGAAGCTACAGAAATTGTCGGAGTTCCATTCCGACCCCCGGATTAAAATATCACCTACCATCCGGTTTTCGCCAAAATTCAACATTCGCCAATTCAAGCCTAAAACTACACCGGACCTCCGAATTCAATTCGGATTGCTCTCCTAAGTCATAAATGATCCCCCGAAACTAGTCGAATCATCAGAATCCGGTTCCGAGAACTCTAACTCAATTGTCAACTCTTGGTTGACTTCCCACATTCAAGCTTCCTTCAAACATACTATTTGCTTCATTTCCAATCCAAATCACTCCTAACTCACCCGATATACTCTAATACTGTTATAAAAGCATAAGATATGTAATTGCAAGGTAACGGGGTGGTAATTCCCGTAACGACAAGCCAGGTCGTTACAAGAAATTATCACAAAATAATTAAAACATAAGAAAGTACAAAAAATATAATAAGATTGGGCCAATTTAATTCTGAATTAATGGCCCAAATACATTGGCCCAAAAGGACCAGCCCGTCTGATCTAAAGCAGGCAAATCTCAGCCGTCCGTTTGACAAATCCAACGGCTGAGAAACTAAGTGAATATCAATTAGTTAATTAAAATCTGAGACTTAATATCATCCGTTCAGGCCTATGGATCTAACGGTTGAAGGCATAAGCCTCATGTGAGCTGAGACGTCGTTGTTTGGCAATGGCAAATCTTGACCGTTGATCATCAATGATCCAACGGCCAAGAACTCCTCAGTGTCCCCGAGTATATAAGGCCCATGTCTCTTTGAGACCGGCCATATTACACCATTACAAAACCCTAGCCGCCCCTTTCCCTCTCCACTTCTTCTTCTTCACCTCCTTCATTGGCCGCCGTCCATGGAGACTGTCGCCTCCCATGGCGGTCTCCGGCTATACCCCTTCTTCCTCTTCTCCTTTTCTCTTCTTCTCCATCTCAAACACTAGCCAAAACCCCCATGAAACCCTAAGAACCCTTCCCTTCTTGAAACTCTGGTCATCGGAGTTCACCATCGATGACCAAACCTATGAGAACCCATCCCAGCTTAACACCATAGCACCCTTGTGACCTGACCCCCCTCCCCCACACCTAGTTTCTTTCGAATCTTCTTTCTCTATCTCGAATCTTCAAAAATAGGTCGCCGGAACCCTAACTCCGACTGACCTAGAAATCCACCCTTTGATAAAACCTCTCCTTCTTTATAACCCAAACCCATTTCTACCATTAAAACACTAAAAAGACTTCGTCTTGAAGTCTGAAAACAGAATCAGAAAAGAAAAATAAAGAAAAAGAAAAGAAAGACTGGGAAAAAAGAAAAGAAGAGAAAAATAGGAAGCTCAGGGGACAGTCCCTGCGAGCTAAGTACCTTCTCCCCTATTTTCTTTCTTTGCTTGCTTTGTTTGCCATTTCTTGTCATTATTGTGTGTCTCTTCTGATAAAGTTAGAACTAGGGTTTTTAGTATTTAAGAAGTCTTAGTTTGTTTACTTTTCTGTTTAAAATATTTGTTCTTCTTCATCTTATCTGTTTCTTGTTATATTAGACTGCATGTTTTAGATTAGGGTTTAGTCTTTCGGAAATCTCGTTTATTTGTTCTGGTTCTTATCATCTTTATTTCATATCTCTCATTCTCGTCACTCGTATGTTTAGATTAGGGACTTTTCTCTGTTTATTCTCCATGTTTACTCTATTTAAGGGTAACTTGTTAGAACTATTTTGGTTTAAGCTTAGTTATTCTTTGATCTTGGCAAACCATGTTCTCTTCTTTTACTGCTTTATGGGGTTTTGCTTATGTGTGCTTATGTCAATGAACATCTTAAGTATGACTTAGGGTTTTTAGTGGTTCACTTAGCATAAAGAAGTTTCAACTAAGCTTGTTTAATGATTAATTGACATTGTGTTGTGAAATGTGAGCTTGTAAGTCTAATTGATTGGGATTCAACAATACTCAACCCTTTACATTGAATTTTGATTAATTGGTAAAACAACTCTGATTTCGTTGGCTTTGTGTGCAACTATTTATGAAACTGGCTATGTTTGTAATAGCTTTGTGTTAATATGAACATTGTTAATGCCTATCATGCCTAGGTGATTTGGTTATAGCTGCAATAGTATTAAGACTTGTGAGTGGTTAAAATTGAAACATATGTTAATATGCTAAAACTGAAAATCACAAAAATAGGCCACAAGTTAAATAAGTGACCAAGAGAGGTCAATTTTGCAATTGACCTACTATGCTAGGTCTCTCACACACTGGCTAATATTTAAATAGGCCAGTAGTGCAATAAATTGGTTTAAGTCTTCAAGACTAGACTTACCATGGCCCAACATGAAATACTGATCAGTAGTGGCCAGACATGCAAAAGTCCCCAGCCATGACTGTAGTGGGCCTCAATTGCAAAAAAGCCAAGTCCAATCTTAAGACTAGCCAAATCTTAAATAGTTTAATAGGGTAATAAGCAGGCTAGTCCTGCAAACTAGCTTAATTAACAGAATGAAACAAAAACTGGTTAAAATTGAAATAATTCTTAAGTCTAATGTGGCCAGTCCTTAAATATGGATGCAAAGAGTGGCCATTAGTTAAATAAGAGTTGAAGCTCTGAAAACTTGGCCTAGGTAGGTCGGGTAATTTAGCAATTCCTTTAAGGGCATATGAGGAACTTGAAATGGCAAATAGGTAGATTTAATAAAGCCTATAGGGATATAGGAGACATTTGTGCTCCTGATTTCTGCAATTTTACAGAGAATTGAGGGCATATTGGTCTCAATAAAAGGTAAATCAGTAAAAAACAATAACAATTAGGGGTACCTTAGTAAAAACCCCAAAATAGAATAAAAAAGAACCTTCCAGCACATGCTGAAGGGATCTTGTAACAGATTTAGGGTATAAAGTGTAAGATTTGGTAAATTAAGAGGGGAGGGAAATGGGATTATTCTCTATCTTTTCCCCCAAAAAAATTCACCTCTCTACACCTATAAATACCTCCTTCCATGAGTAGTTTGGGGGCTGGTTTCTTAATAGAAAAATTCAAAGAAAAGTATAGATATATAGAGTAAAAATAGGCTGGATTTTCAGAGAATCATACACTGAAATAGCAAATAGTTTCTCTGGTTTCGAGTTGAAATTGCTGTTTGAAGTTTGTTTGGAATTTCTGCTCGTCTTTGCTGGGTTTTCTATTGTTGTGGCTGTGTTATTTTGCTCATTTGGAACTCAAATTTTCACTGTTGCATTGCCTGTCAAGTTATTGCTGTGCCTATTTTTCATCTCCCCCTAGAACTCACCGATTATTTCTGCTGAATCAGGTACACACTTGTTCAAAGCTATGTATTGAAGAATCAGTGATGAAATGAAGTTTCAAGTGTTAAATCTCCGATTGTCTTTTGTATTTACTATTTTCTAATTAGTTCACTAGTATTAATCTAGATTTGTAATTCATTAGTGTAGCCTTGTATGTATAAGTGAAAGTCTGGACAAAAAATAATGTAATAGATAGTGAATGGTGGTAGTATAGTCGTGGTAGTTAGATCGCTTAGCTAAATAGGTAAAGATCGTAAAACAAGGCAAGATAACTCTAAAGTGAATCGATAACAACAAGTTCACAGTAGTAATATCAATCATGCTCACGTAGTTAGTCGGATCAAGAAATCGACATCTGCATTCGGACAAGTTTAAAAGAAAAAACAACCAGATGAAGTAATAACTCGGGTGAAACTGACTCTGTGATATTAAACAAGCCAGATTCGTAGTAAAACCAGTAATATAATTGTGCACCTGCACATAACTCATTTTAGCTTTAGATAATCTGAATGTTGTTTGTAAGTAGTTAAACTGTTTAGTTTAATCATGCTTCATATATAGTTAAACCATTTCTAAATCTCTTAGCTAGTACGTAACTAGGATATTAGTGTAAATTCACTACTAGGAAACAAAAGTGAAAACAGTCTCTTAATTCGATTCTTATCTACATTGAACAGTTATGATTTAGAGTTAACATTGACAATTTGTATAGTGATCTCTCTTTGGTAAATAAAAGCGCAATTTGAATTTATTCTTAATTCCAGATGCCTGTTTTGTTATAAGTTTTTGGTCTCTGTTTTTCATTAATTATTGCTTCTATTTGGTCTGGGCCTAATGTACGATGTGGCCCTGGACTGTATTCGAAAGTTCATTGGGCTATCGAACAAAAGCCCAAAGCCAGTCTGGGTTATTAAGACCCTGATATATGTAATAATTTGTAAAGTATAGATCCAAAAGTCCAGGCCCAATACCAATGGGAATGACAATGGCCTGGACTCAATTCTGGAATCATAATTGATTGTAAATAACTAAGGGAAAAAACAAAAAATAGAAAAACATAGTATACACCTATTAGGATCGGATTATAAAATTAAATTGGGATGAGCCTCACACGATACCAAAACAGTGGGGCCCCCTATAGTAATGAAGTTATATATACAATAGATTCGGGAAGGCTAATAGTGAATTCCATAGCCTTTCACAAAAGATCTAAAAAGTCGTTAGACGTTATTTAGGCACGATTTAATATACCTTCCTTAAATACGAGTGTGCACTTGGTGCAACTCAAATCCCAAATCCCGGCGAAGCCGAAGTGTATTAAAGTCACAGGCGTACTGGTTGAGGTGTGACCCGAAATACGCTTTCGCGACGTCGCAATTCTTAAAAAATAAATACCAAAGTTGAAAACACATACACATTGCTAAAAGTATATACAAGTCATATAAAATTGAGAACGACGGTTGAGCGACCGCGCTGAAACCACGCAATCCGAGAGTGCCTAACACCTTCTCCCGGGTTAACAGAATTCTTTAACTAGGTTTCTATTTCGCGGACTGTAATAACAGAGTCAATTTCCTCGGATTCGGGATTAACCGGTGACTTGGGACACCATTATCTTCCCAAGTGGCGACTCTGAAAATTAAATAAAAATCCCGGACCGATTGTCCTTTATTTGGAAAAACTCCTTCCTCTTTGTTATTATATCCTTCTCGGGTATTTGAACATTGAGGTATACCCAACGTATCTTTTTAAAAGGATCGGTACAAAAAGGGTAGTAAAAAGGGAGGTGTGACATCGCACATTAGCTCAAACGGTTGCTCCCAGTCAGGGGCAATGATGATGGGTGTTGTGACCAACCTCTTCTTCAGCTCCTCAAAAGCAATCCTGCAATCATCAAAAAATACAAAGGGGTGATCTTTTTCAAGTAACTTACAGATGGGGTTTGAGATTTTGGAGAAGTCTTTAATGAACCTCCGATAAAAACCAGCATGCCCAAGAAAGCTTCTAATGGCCTTGACGGATATTGGTGGAGGCAACTTTGCAATGACATCTACTTTAGCTCGGTCCACCTCAATACTTTTGCTCGAAACCCGGTGCCCCAATACTATACCTTCTTGTACCATAAAATGGCACTTCTCCCAGTTTAGCACTAAGTTTGTCTCCATGCACCGTTTCAGCACTCTTGTCAGATTGACAAGGCATTCATCGAATGAACTCCCTACCACTGAGAAATCATCCATGAACATCTTCATAATGTCTTCCATCATGTCAGTGAATATAGCAATCATGCACCTTTGGAATGTGGCAGGTGCATTGCATAGTTCGAATGGCATCCTCCTAAAGGCAAAAATGCCATATGGGCATGTAAATGAGGTCTTCTCTCTATCCTCGGGGGCTATGGAGATTTGATTGTACCCCGAGTACCCATCCATGAAGCAAAAGTGTGACCTCCCTACCAACCTATTAAGCATCTGATCAATAAAGGGAAGTGGGAAGTGGTCCTTGCGGGTGGATAGATTCAGCTTCCTATAGCCCATGTATATTCTCCACCCAGTGACGGTTCTTATTGAGATCAATTCGTTATTCTCATTTTTCACCACCGTCATGCCACCTTTCTTTGGCACACATTGAACTGGGCTAACCCAGCTTCTATCAGAGATTGGGAAAATAATTCTCGCGTCTAGCCATTTTATTACCTCTTTCTTCACCACTTCATTCATGTTTGGGTTTAGCCTTCTTTGATGTTCCCTAGAAGGTTTGTGCCCCTCTTCTAGGAGAATCTTATGCATGCAGTATGCGGGGATGATCCCCTTTATGTCTGCCATGGTCCACCCAATGGCAGTCTTGCATTCTTTTAGTACTCGTATAAGCTTTTGAGCCTGCACATCTAACAAACCAGATGAAATAATAACAGGTAAAGTGGAGTTAGGACCTTGAAATTCATACCTGAGATGAGATGGTAGTGGTTTAAGCTCCAGCTTTGGTGGCTCTTCTATGAATGGCTTTGCAGGAGGGGTCTCTATTTTCTCTAGATGTAGAGGCTCAAATTCCAACTCTCTTTCCCAAAACCCCTTACCTTCCAGAGATAGCACCCACTCTGCTAGACTTTCACCAGTTACCTCTTCTAAGTTCATTAGGCATGCCTGAAGTGGATCTTCAGTAGTCAATTCTACATCGTTTGTCTCCACTATCACATCAGCCGCATCAATAAGGGAGCAATTCGCGAACTCACTAGGGCGCCTCATGGATTTTTGCACATTGAATATGATATCCTCATCATTCAACCTCATCTTGAGTTCCCCAGTCTCACAATCAATCAATGCTCTCCCGGTGGCTAGGAATGACCTTCCTAAAATTATAGGAATTTTCTCATCTACCTTGCAGTCAAGAATCACAAAATCGACGGGAAACACGAACTTCCCCACTTGGATGAGCACATCATCTAATATACCAAATGGATGCTAAACCGTCCTATCAGCAAGCTGTAATAACATAGAGGTAGGCCTGGCTCTCCCAATGCCTAGCCTCTTATAAATCACCAAGGGCATAAGATTTATGCTTGCCCCCAAATCACACAATGCCTTTGCAAAGGCAAAGTTTCCTGTAGTGCATGGAATGGTGAAGCTACCTGGGTCAGATAGCTTCTCTGCAATGGGTCTAGAAACCATTGCACTACAAGTCTGAGTAAGAGTCACGGTGGCCAAGTCTTGGAAATCAAATTTCCGCGAGATCAAGTCTTTTATCATCTTAGCATACCCAGGCATTTCTTTTAAAGCTTCAATTAAAGGAATGTTTACCTGGATTTGCTTGAGCATATCAAAGAACTTTTTGTATTGATCTTCTTTCTAGTGTTTGGCCAACCTTTGGGGGAATGGTGCTGGAGGCCTCTTCTTCCCAATCACTTGGGATTTTTCTTTTTTCTATCACTCTCTCATCAACCTGTTGCTCTACCTATTCAGCTACTTTCTCCGTTCCCTGCTGCATATCTTTATTTTTAGCTACTGGATGGACTGTGATTACTGTCAACCCGGTGAACTCATCTAGTTCAATGGGCACTGGAGTGAGTGTATAAGCTTGTGCGTTGCTTCTCTCTCTTTCCTGCTCAACATCAAGATCTCTACCACTTCTCAGATTAACTGCCATCAGCTGCTTTGAGATTTGATCCTTTGGGTTTGTTTGTGTATCTGCAGGCAATGTCCCTTGAGGACGATTGTTAAGTGACATAGCAATCTGGCCTATCTGCACTTCCATGTTCTTGATAGTTGCGTCATGTGCATCTATCCTTTCATTGATTTTGGCATTTGACCTAATTACCTGCTGCATCATAGCTTTCAGCTCTGCGAACCCATCGTCATGTCTAACCCCATGCTGTGGTGGAGGTGGATGATACCCCTGCTGCTGATTGTTGAAATTCTGAGGTCTAGGATATGGAGCCATGTTGATTGGTGGCATCATACCTGCTGCATTATACTGTGGCTGAGGAGGCCTGTACTGCTATGGAGCCTGCTGACCCCAACTCTAGTTACCCTATCGCTACCCTCTATAATTAGCCACATAATTCATGTCTTCATGCTGATGATGATGTTCTTGGTCTGTAGCCCATGGATTACCTATGGGTTGGCTAATGCAAGATGTGCATAAACCACCACTGGTAGTGTCTACAATATGAACTTGCTGTTTGACCCAAGATTCTTCCACCTTCTTCGTCAGGATGCTCATTTGTGTCAGTAAAGTTGACATGTTCTCCTCCATAGTGTTGGATAGATTCAGAGGTACAGAGTATACCACTGGAGTGATAGGAGCATTCTCGATCGTCCACCCAGAGTTTTAAGCCATCTTATCAAGCAAATTTTGGCCTTCTCTCCAAGTCTTGCTCAGAAAAGGCCCACCTACAGAAGAATCTACAATATTCTGCATACTGTCTGAAAGCCCCGTGTAGAACCTTTGACCCAACATCTGCTCAAGAATCCCATGGTGAGGACACATAACAAGCATACCTTTGAATCTGCCCCAAGTTTCATGTAATGTCTCCATTGGTTTCTGCTTGAAGCTCACAATCTCATCAATTTGCTGAGCTGTCTTGTTAGGTGGATGAAACTTGTTCTGTAATTGCTTGACTAACTCATCCCATGTTGCAATAAAGTTTATGGGGAGTGAGTTTAGCCATACCTGTGCAGCCCCTGTAACTGAGAACGGAAATAGCAATAGTCTGATGGCTTCCGGTGTCACATTCGGTTGCCTCTGTGTCTTGCATATTGAGAGAAAGTTCTTCAGGTGCTGTTGTGGATCTTCAACCTGAGACCCAGAGAATAACCCCTTGTTTTCCAACAAGTGTAGCATGTTGTTAGTAATCTGGAAAGACTCGGCTTGAATCGCTGACACAACGATGGCAGTTGAGTTATTAGTTGTTGGTTGTGCCCAGTCAAATAGTGTACCTTCTTGCGCCTCATGTGCCTCTTGCATGTTCAACCCAACTTGCCGGTTTGGGTCGTTCACGTCTCCCATGTCGAAATCTAGTTTGATTGGTTGCTGAGATTGCTGAATTTGTTTGATTGCCCTGTTACGTGCCCGGAAAGTTTGCTCGGGGTTTGAGAGTGCTTCAATTAGTTCTCCAGTCCTTGCAGATTTTGTAGGCATGCAATTGAGTACCCAATTTCAACAACCATCAAAAAATTCAATGTAAAGTGTGTAGAAAGAACCTGACTGCACAAGAATCTTGTAGTTCTGTCAATGTCAATTGATAATTTCGTTAATTCCCCGGCAACGGTGCAAAAATTGGTTCACGTCCAAGCAACGGTCATAGTCAATATAACCTGGTCAAATAAGTCCAGAATCGATCCCACATGGAATTAACCTACCAACTACAACTTTCACAACCCAAGAACACTTCTGGAGCAAGTTCCCAAAAATTTGAGTATATTTGTGTGAAGGTTTTCTAACAACTAACTTTTGCAAGAATTAAAAGACTTAAAAGAAAGAATTGAATATTGGGTAAATAATATAGAGAAAGACTAAGGTATTGATTTCCCCTATTGATGGAATCTCTTCTGTTTATGCTCATACAAATTGTCAATATATTCTATCAATCATGAAGGTCATTTTTACCGTAATTCTCTCCCGATCAACTACAATAATTTACTAGTGCACTCTTCCGAACTACCCTAGCTAGATTTAATTTGAATAGTTCACTTAAGATTGCACCCAAGACTTCGTTATTCCTAATCCCGTCTTTACGCCTAAAGTTATAGATTCCTCCAATAACCTAGGTGTGGTGTTGTTCAATAATATACCTAAATATGCACTCTTTTCCAAGTTATGCACACTAAATAGGCACAACTAATCGGGAGCTCTACCAATTAACTACAACAAGAACGAAGTTGAACAAATAGAAATCTAGCTAACAATTTGTAATCACATAAACGAGAAGTTCATCACCTAATAGGTTCCATCAAAACCTTAGATAAGAAATTAGCTACTCAAAGAAACAAGAATAATAATTGAATCCATAATCAAAGAATTAATATAAAAGAAAGAAATAAGTTGAGAGAGTTCTCTCTTACTAATAATATTGCAAAAGTAGGTAATAATACAAGGCTTCCTCTCTTGGGCGAATTCTAGGTTTATTTAGAGGGTTTAAGTCTTAAAAATTGAGTTTTTACAAAATTGGCCTTAAAATATGCAGCAGCTTCCGCGGTTCGTTCGCGGTCGTGAACGAACCGCGAACAGTGAACGTCTCTGAATCTCAACAGGTTCCGCGAGCATGTTTTTCCGCGGTCCATTCGCGGTCGCGAATGGACCGCGAATGAACAGTGTTCCGGAATCTTTACTTCAATTTTTCATGCCAACTTCACTTCACTCTTCACTTGTCCTTTTTACCATCTTATGACTTCAAAATAGCTCTTTTAGTCTCCAATGGCTCTTGTGTACCTATAACACACCAATAAACACTAATAAAAGCATTTTGTCATCATAAACAATATCAATTCAACAATAAAGTGTGATTATTTAGGGTATAATTATAGTCAAATTCACCTATTATCAACGACCCTATTTTTTAAATATCATTTTCACTTGAAAATCATTTACACCTTTTTTTTTGGAATTTTACAATTGTTACGTCCAAACGCTCACTAACATGATAATCTTTTATAGGAAGATTATCTATAACGGAGTAATAAATGGACATCTATTATATAATACTTTCATAAAATAGGTTATATTTTATTTTAAATTTTTTATTTCTGTTCGTCTAGAATTTAATGCTTCTATCTGTCGTTCTTATAAATCTTCACTTTTTTAATGCCACAAAATTCATTTGTTAGTTTAAAATTCTTTTTAATTTCCTTAATTGGTCTTTCAACAACCTATCCTCATATTAAATCCAATTCATAAAATGATCGGAGGAGTGGGAAACATTCTCTTTCATATGTCCCATTAATCTACTGGAATTGGAATAGCAAAACACTAACTCACTTTTCACCTTTGGCCTTTTGCAAATAATGACATAATCAATCTTTAATTTAATTCAATCATGAATACCAAAAATCATAAAGCAACCCCTAACAATCTCTAAGTCTTACATTTTTTTCTAATTCATCAATTATTTTTGGATCAAACTTATTCGCTTGTGTTATAAATTACGTATAAATTTAACTGTACCATTTTATGGGCAAAGCTCAAGATGTCAGAGCCTCGTGCTTATAGCATGTTATAAAATTAATAATATAAAGTAAATAAACTTAAGACAAGTATAGAGAGAGATTGACATATTGTTCAACTTTAAACTAAAATCTCCTCTATTTGTAGAAGAAAGGAAGCAGCTGCGAGGCTTTTCAAGAGGAAGATCCGAGGCTTTTCTTGAGCTACTTATAAGTTATCTCGATGAGCTGCTCACGACCTTTCTGTTTAATAAGAAGTTACCGCAAGTTATTTCATTGAGTTGCTTGTAACCTGCATGCATTGGTTGCTTGTAGATAAACTTCAATAGAGTACCAAGAGTCCGTTTGGACATACAGTTTTTTTTTCAATTTGTTTTTGAAATATTTGATTATATAAAAATTAAAGTTTCAATTTTGAACGAAGTTAGACGATACAACTCTTATTAGTTTATAGTTTACCCAATGAATTAGTTCATTAAAGTTGCGGGGTGGATAGATGTTATAGATGATGAATCAATTTCTTTTATATGTTTGTCACTTTATCCTTGTTAGTGTTGTTTACTATTTGGCCATAAAATTTTCTTTCAAAATTTTCAAAAAATTATTTTTTAAAATTTTTCACTAGAGTAACTCATAAAACTTCAAAAACAATCCACAAATTATATCTATGTCCAAACACAACTCTAATTTTTAAATATCATTTTCACTTGAAAATCTTTTACACCTTTTTTTGGAATTTTACAATTTGTTACGTCCAAACGTCCACTAATAGGATAATATTTTTCAGGAAGATTATCTGTAACAGAGTAATAAATGGACATCTATTATATAATACTTTCATAAACTAGATGATATTTTATTTTAAATCTTTTATTTATGTTCGTCTAGAAATATGCTTCTATCGGTCGCTCTTATAAATCTTCACTTTTTTAATGTCACAAAATTCCTTTGCTAGTTTAAAATTCTTTTTAATTTCCTTAATTGTCTTTCAACAACCTATCCTCAACATTAAATCCAATTCATAGGATGATCGGAGGAGTGTGAAACATTCTCTTTCATATGTCCCATTAATCTATTGGACTTGGAATAGCAAAACACTAACCCACTTTTCACATTTGGCCTTAAGCAAATAATGACATAATCATTTTTAATTTAATTCAATCATAAATACTAAAAATGAGAAAGCGACCTTTAACAAGCTCTAAGTCTTACATTTTTGTCTAAGTCATCTATTATTTTAGGATCAAATTAATTTACTTGTGTTATAAATCACGTATAAATTTCATTGTACCGTTTTATGGGCAAAGCTCAAGATGTTAGAGCCTCGTGCTTATAGCATGTTATAAAATAAATAATATAAAGTAAATAAACTGAAGATAAGTATAGAGAGAGCTTGACATATTATTAACTTCAAACTGATTTTTCACAATAAACTAAAATCTCCTCTATTTGTAGAAGAAAGGAAGCATCTGCGAGGCTATTCAAGAAGCATTTGCGTGGCTTTTTACTTCTAAGCTGTATGGATAAAATGCTCGCGACCTTCCTGTTTAATAAGAAGCTGCTGCAAGTTATTTTATTGAGTTGCTTGTAACATGCATGCATCAACTACTTGTAGATAAACTTCAATAGAGTACCAAGAGTCCGTTTGGACATACAATTTTTTTCACTTTTTTTTTCCAAATTTTTTTCACTTTTTTTCGAAATATTTTGATTATATAAAAATTAAAGTTTCAATTTTAAATGAAGTTAGACGATACAACTCTAATTACTTTAATAGTTTACTCGAGAGTTACTCAATGAATCGATTGATTGGAATTGCGAAATGGATAAATATTACAGATGATGAAATATGTCTCTCACTTTATCCTTGTTAGTGTTGTCTAGTGTTTGGTCATAAAATTTTCTTTCAAAAAAACTTTAAAAATTCAAAAAAATTATTTTTTAAAATTTTCCAGTCCAATCACTCACAAAACTTCTAAAACAGCCTAAAATTATATTCATGTCCAAACACAACTCTAATTTTCAAATATCATTTTCACTTGAAAATCTTTTACATTTTTTTTTTTTGGAATTTTACAATTGTTACGTCCAAACGCCCACAAACTGGATAATCTTTTTCTGGAAGAATATTTATAACAGAGTAATAAATGGACATCTATAATATACTGTCACGACCCCAAATCCGGATCGTGATGACGCCCAGCACATTGCTAAGCCAAGCCTGACCAATCAATATCAACCACGGAGCTAGAAGCTCTCTTTAGCCCATTTAAGCATATTAATTCACTAAATAACAACGATACATATAACGAAAACGGGGAACCAAGTCCCATAATACATCAACTCCCATAGACCGAAGGGTCAAGAGTCATGAGCCTCTACTGAACATGAGTGTATAAAGGTTTACAAGATACCAAGTGCGGAAAGAAAAGTCGGTACAGAATCAAAAGACAGTAAGAAGGAATATCGGGTCCTGCAGACTCTGCAGCTACCTCGTATATCCCACAGATGTCGCCTCGCACAGCTACTGGATCACTGCTGAGAGGGTACCTGGATCTGCACACAAGGTGCAGGGAGTAAAATGAGTACTGCCAGACTGAGTGGTAATAAACAGGGGTAAGACAGCGCAGACAAGAAATCCGCAATAAAGCACTATATAAGGCTGTAATAAAATCCCATTTACCAGAATCAATATCAACTGTACCTGTACCAACAAGTACCAGCAAAACAGTATAACAGCTATCAGCTAATATGCAATTACAGCCTCGCAGGCTCCAAAGTAGTTTTGAAAACTCTTTTATCATTTTTCAGTTAAAAACAGTACTATCAAGTTCCAGAGATTGGAAATAACATGATAATAGTAAATAGCTACGGACTGCAGCCCGATCCACTACCAGTCAGCTAATATGCAATTACAGCCTCGCAGGCTCAAAAGTAGTTTTTGAAAACATCTTTTATCATTTTTCAGTTGAAAACAGTAATATCAAGTTCCAGAGATTGGAAATAGCATGATAACAGAAATAGCTACGGACTGGTAGTAACTAGCATGTCTAAATGATAAGACAATGATAACGATCCTCGCGGGATCCAATAACCGGCTCACGGCCCACATGTATACTCAACCACCCGAGAAGGGGGTTCAACGGCTCAAGAGTAGCCAATATCACAGTATAATATGCAACCATCCGAGAAGGAGGTTCGACGGCTCAAGAATAGCCAATGTCATAACACAGTATCAACAAGTCGGACTAAGCCATAGTCCCCAATCACAATCGACTCCGCACTCACAAGATAGTACGTGTCTCGCCGCTATACAGCATCACAAAGTGGTATACCGGGGTTTCGAACCTGCTGGTCATCACCCACATCTATTACTCACCTCAATACGGCGCGACGACTACTCCGCAATTCCCTTGCCACGAGAATCAAGCTCTGCACGCGTAGAATCTGATCAAATACAGTAGAAATACAACAAATTAGGCCAATGGGACGACACCCAATCAATACAACTCAATTTACATCAAATTCCCAAAGTTGTCAAAACTCGACTTTCGGTACGCTTGTCGAAAAATTACAAAAGTCACATATTCGGAACCCTCATCTCGATACGAGTCTAAGCATATCAATTTTACCAAATTCGGACTCTATTTGCCCATTCAAAACCTTGATTTTCTGAAGTTCAAGCCTAGGGCTAAATCCTCCATATATTACCCCAAATTCCTCCATTTGCATGATATAATTGCATAATATTACCAATACTAATCATAGTTTAAGTCCACAGTTGATTACCTGATGATTTCCCTTGAGTTTCTCTTCAAAATCGCCCAAATCGCCTCTAAAGCCGAGACCCAAATGTGTGAAATGTTTCTGAAATTTTCTAACTTCTGATACACTTAACTCACTGCGATTTTCGCTTCTACGGACCATTTTCCGCCCCTGCGGAATCGCTTCTGCGACCAATTGGTCGCTTCTGCGAACCCAGGCCTATTTGGCCATTTCCGCTCTTGCGATACACGGACCGCTCTTGCGGGTCCGCTCCTGCGAAAATTCTTCTGCTCCTGCGGGATGTCCCGCTTTTGCGACCAAGAGTCTGCTCCTGCGGACTCGCCTATGCGATCAACCACCCGCTTCTGCGGACTTCTCCATCACGCCCAATTCCGCTTCTGCGGCTCACTTTCTGCACCAGCGGTGCCACTCCTGCGGGCGAAACTCCGCTTCCGCGATCAATAGCGCTTCTGTGCTCCTGTATCCGCTTCTGCGGACTCGCCCATGCGTCCCCATTTCCGCAGGAGCGAAAACAACAGAACCGGAATCCCAAACCTGCAATTTTCCACATTTTCTCCCGTTTAGCCATCCGAAAACACCCCGAGGCCCCCGGGACCTCACCCAAACACACCAACGCATCTTAATACCTTATTCGAACTTGCTCCAATCCTCAAAACACGTCTAATAACATCAAAACCCATGATTCACATCGAATTCAAGCCTAAATTCCTTAAAACATTCCGAATTACACAATCAATCAAAAACCCGACTAAACGATGCCCGAATGACCTGAAATTTTGCAGGCACATCCAAAATCACCTAACGGAGCTACTGCAATTGTTGGAATTCCATTCCGACCCCCGGATCAAAATCTCACCTACCGTTCGGATTTCGCCAAAATTCAACCTTAGCCAATTCAAGCCTATTTCTACACCGAACCTCCAAATTCAATTCCGATTGTTCCCTTAAGTCACAATTCACCTCCCGGAACTAACCGAATCATCCAGAATCCGATTCCGAGCCCTCTAACCAAATAGTCAACTCCGGGTTGACTTTCCTTATTCAAGTTTCCTTCAAAAAGGCTATATGCCTCATTTTCAATCCAAATCACTCCTAAATCACCCGATAGACTCTAACACTGATATAAAATCATAAAACATGTATTTACAACATAACGGGGTTGTAATTCTCGTGACGACGGGCTGGGTCGTCACAAGTTCACCATAGAGTTTCAAGTGTTGGACGTTGCTGTGTCCTATAACATCCTGTTGGGACGTCCTTGGATATATTCGGGCGATCATACGTCACCCTATCTCACACAATTCCGAAAACATCATATAGTCAAAATTTCACAGACCATCTAAACCATAAATCACATTGCACTTTCTGAAATCATATGCCAAATGCAAATCCCATGCCTATACTTAGGGTACACTCGAATCCACTACAATAACCCATATTCACTACTCCTTGTGAGATCATATGATGTACCGATAACCCAATCACTCGAGACGATAGTCTCTAATCACAACAATTGGCCACAATAACCAAATACTAACAGAAAGAACCTTTCTCATTAGCTAAAGTCTTAGTCCAACACCTTCATATACTGCCTACGGCAACCGAAGACGCGATATATAGAATCCATCTCTCAGGTCACCCATTCATGAATCCATTTCCCTTTTTAACTGATACCACAATAGATTTTGGAGCTGAACCTCGATATTACCTTTCTAACCAGCTGGAATCACATATACTCACACTCATTATTGGCTCCAATGATCATTTTGATTATAACACACCGCACTGGTGCTATGACACCTCAACACCGGCCTAAGCCACGACGAGCACAACACAGGCTCCAATAAAAATGTCTGAACATACTCAAATCACGACAACTGACTCAAATAAAAGAGTTGTAACAATTCCTTTGTACCCTCATAACATAGAACTGAGATCGTGTCTTGCATTATAGAAATAGAGTACCCGAATCCTCCTCGAGAGGTCATAACATCACGTGGCCTTGCCACAATTCATGATTCTATCCAAACACTATTACTCATGAAACACCTCAATTTACCAAGCTCAAAACGATCAGCCCCGCACATATTTAGGTCTGAACCCAAGCAATCAACCTCACCCACGGAGAAACAATTAACGTATGCTATCAAATCGTGAAAGAACACAACCGATGTGCCATTCTCCAAGCGATACTCAATACAAACTCTTCCTCAGAAAGCGAGGAAGTATTGTATACCATGTAGCTTATAACTAACTATATTTTCACAATATACTGTTGCGGCGTGCAACCCGCTCCAATGACATACCCGTGGCGGCGTGCCACCCGATCCGGATACCATACCTGTGGCGGCGTGCCACCCGATCCACGTGTAAATCTCGCAAAAAGGATCCATATAGAACCTTCACCAAAGAAATGTGCATCGAGTCAAGTTGCTCATTATGGTAAACATATATATCCTCAAGTTCGGCCACAAGAAACATATCCAACAAAGTTACTCAATACCATAACCAAATCAACGATAGAAACCTCTGCACTGATATCCTCCACGAAGGCCCAACCGACAAAGCAATACCCACTAGCCGTCTGCTGGTCCTGAGGTACAACTACCCCGCTGGAGCATACTCGATGCACTCTGCTACACAATTTGTGCCATACCATCATAGTCTATATCACATTAGTCTAGACAACCCGGCCCAATGATGACCAGTCAGCAATCAAGTATCATAATCCAAATTCGTCATATCAAGCCAAGAGAGAAAGCCACTAGAGCTTCTGATTTTCGATAATCACAAAACGGTGTCGATACACATGATATACAACCACTACATAGGCGGACTAACGAGAACTTCAAGTCTCCAACACATATATAACACATGAATCACAATGCCTGATCCCGTACTTCACTGTACAAATACATAACGCACATCAAGCGTCCATTCATACCACGAAAGCCATTCAAAAATTTAACTATGCCATCAACGACTCAATTATTATAGTCGATCCAACAAGAGAATACCACCATACCACTGGATATTATCAGTTTACATTACCTTGTCCTTTTGGACCATATACCCTGCCAAATTACTAGAATAGCAGTACCATTTTCTTTAGTCACCAGAAAGATCGATTCTTTAAATCACCTGCAGCTGCCCGCGCTGCTAAATAATTTTAATGACTCCCCATATATTATGAACTGATCACAAAACCTTGAATATGCCATTATCAACTTTCCATAACACATCGCATATACCATACCACACTAAGATAACATGGAAATCCATATTCCTATCCTACGCCGCAAACATCGGCGCACTCAACTAGTCAAGGGCTTTCATGATCCCATATAGAGAAAACTCATTACACATTCCAAGCCTTGCATACCAATAGGAAAAATACACTCAGTTTCGAACCACGGTAAAACACATCATAAACTCTTTCCCCCAATTACATTGCATAAGTTAAACTGCCAGGACTGAGTCCTTATACCCATATCAAGTGACACAACTGCCTGTGCTCAAGAGCTTTGTTGCACAATATCTGCAAAACTCATTCCTTCAAACACATACCAGGAATTAATCGCATTCCTTATCATATCGTTTCGGTTTAATAACAAGTTGCTCCATTTACTCAATTTCTTTTCTGAACCATTTTTAACTTAGTATTAGCCTTTACTGTAGCACTACCATAACTCAACCCATGTTACCACACGGGACTCGTACATAAGACCACACGGTCTAAAACCCATAGGCCACTCTCAATGTTTCCCAGGAGTACCACATTCTACAATACTTGTTTTGAAGAACTCCATGCGATTTTTGAATTAGTATTATTACCTTCCAATACGGATACATAGAATCCCATCATTCACATAACATAGAACAAGTCTTGATCCCTTCTAACGAAAACACCGTCTTTAGCCACATACATAATCTTAAGGCATCCGTTACAAGCAAAATCTGGAACACCACAGGACTATTCTCAGGCGTCATTTACCCTTATTCAGCTGTAATTCAATTGTCTTATTGAACATAACCACTCGTGTTTTGTTAGAACTCTGACATCGCAGAACATGATTACTTACAGATACAATGAGCCACCTTTCCTTTCTATACACCGAACATTCTCTACCAACAGTAGTTCAAAACATCCTAGTATTTCTTCACATCTACGAAGTGCCATAACCTTGTCAGAATCTTCCCAACATACTTAAAGACAGAATCAACATAGCACACAATAGTGCAATCAGTTAATCAATAGCAACCTCCCCAACTTAGCTCGAAGCCATTCATCAAAGCACTTTTAACCACTCATGTCATTATTACTCAAGTGATGCCGAAATGTTACAATGAAATTAAACTCAAGTCATTTACAAGCCTTGACAGAGACTCGAATCTTCAGAGACCTTAACCCTTCTGCAATTCTTGCATTTATACACACACCACCAATAAGCCCACTCTCTTAAGGTGACAAAAATCTTTCTAAGTCCCAAATTTTCCAAAAATTTTGGCCCTTTGTAATTTGGCATATCCACCTGCCAGAGAATCACCAAAACCATCCTAGCAATACATTCACAGCTCAACAAGACATCACAATGTATTTTAACAACATTAAATCTCAATACTACACAATTCATATTATCATAATTGGTACATGAACATGCGTTGTACTTGCTCGAATCATAACACATCAACTACCTTTCAATTACACATGAGAATCATTCCACCTACCTCGCCTCAATTTAGCATTTCAACACAATACCTTCCACAAGGATACACATAGCATAATCATTTTAGTCTTCCTGAGTTTAAACTTGTTCCACTACACATAAGGCATTTTACCTTCCCCTTACGAGATATGATAAATATTCACCACGCCCATAGCTCAGGGCTACACAACAGTTTAGATAAGAGTCGAACAATTAACAGCTCATCCATTAGTAAGCCTCCCTAATACTCTACAGATCGGCACAAGGCCCCAAACATGGCTACTAGCCCAAGTACATAGATATAAGCCCGAGTCTCAGTCACTTTACACAGTAATTTATCAATTGGGAAGGATCAAGTCCAATCCCCAGTCATAATACCACCACGCTTGTCATATGATGTGTGTATCATCTCAGCATAGCACTGTATAGTGCAAATACGGGGTTTCAAACCCTCAGTACATTATCTATCGCCACCACTCACAAAATCAGCACCTCAATGCTCAAGTCATAAACAAGGTCCAGCCTCAAGTCATCCTGACTGGCCCAACATGAACTCACCGAGATTATATCTCGCCCCTCGTTCGAGGAAATCACAAGCCATAAGGCAATCACATTACCGAGCGCTCGATGCGTACACGGACGTGTGGAAGGAATTTCAAAAATTATATCTCAAGCTGAATCAAGTGCGCACGATAAGAATTCCAATAAATGTGAAGTGTTTCCTAAAGGTTCGCGGCCTCCCGAGGATAAGTACAGGCGTCCCCGTACCGATCCACAAGACTCTACTAATCGGCTCAAGACTCATGAGGCCTAGTAAACCTAGGCTCTGATACCAACTTGTCACGACCCCAAATCCGATCGTGATGGCGCCCAGCACATTGCTAAGCCAGCCTGACCAATCAATATCAACCACGGAGCTAGAAGCTCTCTTTAGCCCATTTAAGCATATTAATTCACTAAATAACAACGATACATATAACGAAAACGGGGAACCAAGTCCCATAATACATCAACTCCCATAGACCGAAGGGTCAAGAGTCATGAGCCTCTACTGAACATGAGTGTATAAAGGTTTACAAGATACCAAGTGCGGAAAGAAAAGTCGGTACAGAATCAAAAGACAGTAAAAAGGAATATCGGGTCATGCGGACTCTGCAGCTACCTCGTATATCCCACAGATGTCGCCTCGCACAGCTACTGGATCACTGTTGAGAGGTACCTGGATCTGCACACAAGGTGCAGGGAGTAAAATGAGTACTGCCAGACTCAATGGTAATAAACAAGGGTAAGACAGCGCAGATAAGAAATCCGCAATAAAGCACTATGTAAAGCCGTAATCAAATACCCTGTCACAGAATCGATATCAACTGTACCTGTACCAATAAGTACCAGCAAAACAGTATAACAGCTAGCAGATGTAGCTAAATGCAATGCAATGCATGATATGACCGCTACGACGCGTAGCCCGATCCAATTTGGGTACCCGTGCTCACTGTGGGGGTTCAGACTCCGGAGGGGCTCCTACAGCCCAAGCACAATATCACTGCGGCGTGCAGTCCGATCCAACATATATACTGCTGCGACGTGCAGCCCGATCCACTACCAGTCAGCTAATATACAATTACAGCCTCGCAGGCTCAAAAGTAGTTTTTGAAAACATCTTTTATCATTTTTCAGTTGAAAACAGTAATATCAAGTTCCAGAGATTAGAAATAACATGATAACAGAAATAGCTACGGACTGGTAGTAACTAGCATGTCTAAATGATAAGAAAAATGATAACGATCCTCGGGGGATCCAATAACTGGCTCACGGCCCACATGTATACTCAACCGCCCAAGAAGGGGGGGTTTCCTCGGCTCAAGAGTAGCCATTATTACAATATATACAATATATATATATATATGCAACCATCCGAGAAGGAGGTTCGACGGCTCAAGAATAGCCAATGTCATAACACAGTATCAACAAGTCGGACTAAGCCATAGTCCCCAATCACAATCGACCCCGCACTCACAAGAGAGTACGTGTCTCGCCGCTATACAACGTCACAAAGTGGTATACCGGGGTTTCGAACCCGCTGGTCATCACCCACATCTATTACTCACCTCAATACGGCGCGACGACTACTCCGCAATGCCCTTGCCACGAGAATCAAGCTCCGCACGCGTAGAATCCGATCAAATACAGTAGAAATACAACAAATTAGGCCAATGGGACGACACCCAATCAATACAACTCAATTTACATCAAATTCCCAAAGTTGTCAAAACTCGACTTTCGGTACGCTTGTCGAAAAATTACAAAAGTCACATATTCGGAACCCTCATCTCGATACGAGTCTAAGCATATCAATTTTACCAAATTCTGACTCCATTTGCCCATTCAAAACCTTGATTTTCTAAAGTTCAAGCCTAGTGTTAAATCTTCCATGAATCACCCCAAATTCCTCCATTTTCATGATATAATTGCATAATATTATCAATACTAATCATAGTTTAAGTCCATAGTTGATTACCTGATGATTTCCCTTGAGTTTCTCTTCAAAATTGCCCAAATCGCCTCTAAAGCCGAGACCCAAATGTGTGAAATGTTTCTGAAATTTTCTAACTTCTGATACACTTAACTCACTGCGATTTTCGCTTTTGCGGACCATTTTCTGCCCCTGCGGAACCGCTTCTGCGACCAATTGGTCGCCTCTGCGAACCCATGCCTATTTGGCCATTTCCGCTCCTGCGATACACGGACCGCTCCTGCGGGTCCATTTCTACGGATAACATACCGCCCCTGCGGTCCTTTCCGCCTCTGCGATCAAGAGTCCGCTCCTGCGGACTCGCCTATGCGGTCCATAAATCCGCTTCTGCGGTTTCCCCCATTTCTCTCTTGACCGCTTCTGCGGCCTCACCTTCGCTCCTGCGACGCCGCATCAGCGGAGACGATTCCGCTTCTGCGAAGTCACTCGCCCCTGTGCCCTCTTGTCCGCTTTTGCGAACTCGCTCCTGGGCCCCCATTTCCGCAGGAGCGAAAACAATAGAACCAGAATCCCAAACCTGCAATTTTCCACATTTTCTCCCGTTTAGCCATCCGAAAACACCCCGAGGCCCCCGGGACCTCACCCAAATACACCAACGCATCTTAATACCTTATTCGAACTTGCTCCGATCCTCAAAATACGTCTAATAACATCAAAACCCATGATTCACATCGAATTCAAGCCTAAATTCCTTAAAACATTCCGAATTACACAATCAATCAAAAACCCGACTAAACGATGTCCGAATGACCTGAAATTTTGCAGGCACATCCAAAATCACCTAAGGGAGCTACTGCAATTGTTGGAATTCCATTCCGACCCCGGATCAAAATCTCACCTACCGTTCGGATTTCGCCAAAATTCAACCTTAGCCAATTCAAGCCTATTTCTACACCGGGCCTCCAAATTCAATTCCGATTGTTCCCTTAAGTCACAATTCACCTCCCGGAACTAACCGAATCGTCAGAATCCGATTCCGAGCCCTCTAACCAAATAGTCAACTCCGGGTTGACTTTCCTTATTCAAGTTTCCTTCAAAAATGCTATATGCCTCATTTTCAATCCAAATCACTCCTAAATCACCCGATAGACTCTAGCACTGATATAAAAGCATAAAACATGAATTTACAACATAAAGGGGTGGTAATTCTCGTGACGACGGGCTGGGTCGTCACATATACTCCACCCAGTTCACAATAAGTGTCCAATTTAATTTTACCACGCCCATTAAGAAAATACTAAATTCTATACAAAAATACCTACTATAATTAAACTATCCCTAATTAAACATTAATGTGAGGCGTAAGAAAAACTTTTAGGGATATGTACATAGGGGTTATTTTGTAAAAATAAATTGAATTCTTTTTTGATTACATAACTGGATACTTATTTTAAACCAAAATAAAAAAGTAAATTAGACACTTATTGTTAACTGGAGGGAGTAATATTTTAATAAAATAAATGATATTTATTTTAAATCTTTTATTTATGTTCGTCTAGAATTTAATATTTCTACCGATCGCTCTTATAAATCTTCACTTTTTGAATATCACAAAATTCCTTTGCCAGTTTAAAATTCTTTTTAATTTCCTTAATTGGTCTTTCAACAACCTATCATCAACATTAAATCCAATCCATAGGATAATTTAATATCTATATCTATATCTATATATATATTAAAGCAAAGAAGTTTGCCTTAAATATATGCCAAATGTCACATTATTATAATGACAATTGACAATATATTTAAATGACAAGCGGAAATAAATAACTATAAAAATTACTTTAACAATTGTAAAAGAAAAAATCCATTTGAGGCATTTAAATGGAAACTTATTTATAGCTACAGTTAAAAAAAAAAGAGTAAATTGCTCTTTCTTACACTAAATAGGGACAATATTTTGTTTAGGAATTAAAAAAAAAAAGAAGAAAAAGAGTAAATGGCTCTTTCTTACATTAAAAAGGGACAATATTCTGTTTATGAATTAAAAAAAGAAAAAGAATTTTCGGGCTTTTATTCCGTAGAAAACGCTCGCTTTATGAAGAATTGTTTGAAGCTGACATCTAAATCACCCAGTATTCACGCCGAAATTCCTGTCCGAAATTCTCATCTCCACCTTATCATCTACGCCGAAAAATATACACGGAAATCTTGATCTCTCTATACAAATTAGGGCTTAGGAATTAGCTTAACCCTAACCCGAAATAGAATATCCCTAATTTTGAGAGATTTGGATACAGAGGGCGAAATACAGACATTCAAATGTGAATCGATTCTGAAGACGACGACATCTACACCAGGTATTTCGGGTTAACATCTAACTGTGAAATTCGAATTTATATAAATATCTTTTTCGATACAGAAAGATTCTGCATTCCGTATATTTTGAAATATATTTTTTGGTACTCTTTTTCTTTTTGAAATATATATATATATATATATATATATATATATATATATATATATATATATATATATATATATATATATATATATATATATATATATATATATATATATATATATATATATATATATATATATATATATACACGCCATTTGACGCTATTTGACAGACAATTTTCATACAAAATTATCTCTGATTCCCTCAATATGGCTGCATTTGACTATATTTGCAATATATCGTCTAACAAGATGAATTGGAATTTGAAGGTTCGAATAGTGAGATTGTGGCACGTTCCCGGCCGTAACAAACTAGACAACACCATCTCCCTTGAATTAATTATTCAAGACGAAAAGGTGCATTATGTTTGAAATAACATATTTTTTTTATACAACTTTGAGTACAATCTCATATTTTGTATCAACTGTTGGCATTCTTTTTGAAAAAACTTATTTTTTATTATAAACTAAAAGATTCATTATGTTATTAATTATGATTTTTTTTGGATTCTAGGGCGATCGCATTCATGCGACTGTTGGTCGGTCACTTATACGTATGTTCAAACCAAAGTTGAAAGAATTGGATTTGTACATTATGAAGAATTTTGTGGTTGGACCAAATTATACAAAACTCAAATAAACGCGGCATAACTTGAAGTTGGCATTTACTCATAAGACAATTGTAGAGGAAGCAAATTATCATCATTTTGGTGTGAATATCTTCGACTTAAAACCTTACGAGTATTTGATAAACAGAATTGATGTTGAAGAAACTGAACTTTTCGGTAAGTATTCACTTCTCACTCCTTTTATTTGTTAAATTAATATAAATTTTTTCCTGATTATTTTTTAAAATTTTTATAGATGTCATTGGAGAGGTTGTAAGTTATGGTGAGGTAGAATCCCATACTCAAGGCGATAAAACTAGCAACTATATGCATGTGGAACTTGAAGATCATGAGTAAGATTGCGTCTATCAATTTACTTTGTTATATATTTTAACATCATTACTTATCGTTGTCTGATTAAATTGTTATATATTAATATGATTATGGCCGTGGTCTAATAAATTTCTTAATTCAATTAACTATGGAGGAATAATATTTCAGCAACATTTTGGGGAGAATTCGTTGACCAAATCTTGCCACTTTTACAGAAATCACCCCATTAGCCGGTCATAGTTGTTATGCAGTTGATAAAATTTCAAGGTATTTCTATATATATATATATATATATATATATAAACGTTAAGTTTTTGGTTCAGAAAGTAAAGTTGTATATCGGAAACTATTCTTTGTGTAATACTTGGCATGCCTCAAAGCTCTGGATTAACCCGGATCTTCCTCAAGCGCTTGATTTTAAGTTCAGGTTAGTTATATAATTAGTTAAGTTTATGTGTATACCACATAGATAACTACAGTTTATGGTTAGTACTAATACAAGCTTGTCTAATTACATAATGGCATGTGTGAATGAAGCTAACTCTGCCAGGATCAATTAAATACCTTCTCAGCGTAGTTATTCTATTTATGATGAGTTGGCTAATGGAACTGTAGAAGTTAATAGTATTAGCGAATTGGTCGACTACATGGAGGTAACAAATATATTAAACTCCTTTAGTATTTAACTAATATTATGTTGTGTATGTATAACACTTTTATTTCTAAAAAATACTATTTGTGGTTGTTTTAAAAGAATCGATTTTTTTTTGTATATTTTCAGAATACAGTGACAGTCAGATAATTGAAGTATGTTTAAAAAACTAATATTTAACTGATATGAAATGAGATGCTAAAATCAAAAGACTATAACTCTAATATAGCGAATTGAATATGCTTTTTATATGGGAAGCTATTTTACTATGCATTCATATATGTTGTTGTTTTAGTAATTTCGTCAAAGTTGATTTGCTTATAATATCTGATTGATTTTCAGCAAGTTACATAATTGTGAATTGCCAAATGACACAGTCAAAATATTATTTGCTTGACTGAGTTTCAAGACTAAGAACCTTTTCTTAATAATCTGATCTAATTTGAAGAATTTGTTGCTTTCTACTATGTCCAAATTATTCCTTGCTATGATAAATTTAGTTCATAACATTATGTTTTACCCTTCACATGCACGGTGACCTGCTAACAACAAATGAGTAGACCAGAAGAATTTCAGAACTAGCAAGAGTCAAAGGAAATACAGTCTTTTCTTTTTATTGGGTAAAAGTTAATTTTCATTCAACAAGCATCGAGAGGATGCAAATGTGTTAGAAAAATAGATAGCTGTTGTACATTGCTTTTCAAGACTCTTTCAAACATGTTGAGATTGGCAATGTCATCATTTGGTGGTTATGCGATACTACACAGCAGGTTCACGTATTCGATGCTTCTAATGTTTCTAAGTATATGTGGATTTTGGATGGCAAGGTTAAATGAAGGACTTTCACGCTTTGCTTCAATACTTATTGTCCATATGTTTCAAATAGCTTGGATATTTTTCTCCATTTATACTGTATTTGTGTACTTTGAGGAGTACAAGGTGTTTGCGCTTTGAGAACAACAATGTTCATTCTTGGAATGCTTTGTGTTTATTGGCATTCTTAACGAGCTTCATAAAGTTGTCAAGCTGTGCGAGAAAGCCTTAGTTTATGCAGATGCAACAATCACATCCTTAGGAAACCTTCAACAGGTATCAAATTCTGCCTTGGTATCCTTAATAGTTTCTCATTGAATATTTGCTGTTACTGTAGGCATACATGAACTCTTCAGAGACAAGGGATTGTTCTGCTTCCCTGTCAAACAATGACTGGAAATCTGTTGCAAGAGAAATGTTCAATAACATGAGTTATATTTTGCCTACAATAACATTAGTATCCTTCCTGACTGCAGATTGAATTCTGAAAGTAGATTGAATTCTTGAACATAACATTGAATTGCTTGAAAAAGTCAATATTAAATTCTGGATCTTTCACATTTGTATGGTATGGTGTAATTTTAATACGAGGCCTAAATTTTAGGACAATCTCTCTAGCATGGAAATTTTTTTGAGTACATTACTTAGGAACCAAATAAAAATGCAATCCAGAAAAAAGAAATTGATGTGATTTCCTTACTTTAGCCTTAGATTGTCCAACATGTTTATGTCGAAATAAGAATTGTAAGTTCGATTTATTTTGTCCTTAATCAAGTTTGTTGCTTTCTACAAATTGCAGCGTATTCCTTGCTATGATAAATTTAGTTACAATAAACCACCCGAGTCCTAATACTAGTGTCCTTGAAACAGAAATAT
>JASVEL010004027.1:0-72287 GCA_032618575.1 Nicotiana noctiflora
TCAGCGGACGAAGAAGCGCGTGTCCTCACCATCTGCGAAAGGACAGAATAGAAATTCAATCAGCAATTGAGGAACAAGTCGCACGACAAGAAAGAACAAATGAGAGACTCTTTCCTAACTCAATAGACTCTGGAGGACAAGTACATACGTCTCCGTACCTACCTCTCAAACTCTACTAAGCTTGTTCGTGAGTGGTGAGACCTATGTAACCTAGGGCTCTGATACCAACTAGTCACGACCCGGATTTTCCCCCAACATCGGGATTGTGATGGCGCCTACTCATGGTAGCTAGGCAAGCCACTGTATTCATACTATCCTGTTTTTAACACGATTTTAATTAAATAAATGCGGAATACTTTATCAAAATAGAAATAAGTAATTACAAGATAAAAATCATACTGAAATCCTCTACCGAAGACGTGGAGTCACCAACTCACGAACTACTACTGAATACTACACATAAGAGTTTGAAAGAAATATAACATAATTATGTTTGTCTCGGAACAAAGAGACTATAGCTAGTAACATAAATAAAGAGAGAGACGCCGGGCCTACGGACGTCTGCAAGCTACCTCGGTCTCAAATGTGATCAACTCCCACGCAATCGATTTACTGCTGCTGCTCCTGATCGTAACCTGGACCTGTGCAAAAACGAAAACAGAAGTGTAGTATCAGCACAACCGACCCCATGTGCTGGTAAGTGCCTGGCCTATCCCGGCGAAGTAGTGACAAGCCTAGGACCAGACACCCACATAAACCTGTGCAATTCAATATATATGTATACTATAGAATAACAAGAAATAACCAAGTAATAACACAATAAGGGATATCTCAAAGAATTCAACAATTAACAATAGTTAATAAGTTCACAAGGAAAACAAAGTATAATGGAAAAACATATAATATCAAGTCAAGGAATAGAAAACAATTGCACGGCATCACCCTTCGTGCTTTTACTCTCATCCTCACCAAATAAGCAAATAAAGTACACGGCATCACCCTTCGTGCTTTTACTCTCATCCTCACATCCATAGTACGGCATAATCCTTCGTACATGGTTCAATAACAGGGCACGGCATGATCCTTCGTGCATAATCAATAAAACATGGCACGACATTAACCTTCGCGCATAAATAATAAAACATGGCACGGCATCACCCTTCGTGCATTATCACTCGTCCTCACCCAAATAACAATCACAGTTAAGGGCAAAGAAAGAAACAGTAATTCATAAACCGTCCCAACAAGGGCAATCAATAATTATCTTCACAACAAGTCCCAACAAGGGAGAACCATAACAATTCTACAACCTGACAAAGGTTCAACAATTCATCTGTGAATATATCTCAAAATAAGCATTTTCAACATCATACTAGACGCCAGTGTATGGATGCTCGTCACCACAGCCCATACACCGCACTCGATCACATAACACATAACACATAAACCTATTCCCTCAAGCTATGATAGAACAAACACTTACCTCGAATGTTTATGAACAATTCAATCCGTGGAAATGTCTTTTTCTTTCAAATTTGGCTCCAATCCAACCGTATTTATACACAATTGATTTAATATCATCAATACTACTCAACAAACTAATTCTTAAGACCAAATACAACTTTTACAACATTCTGCCCGGAATAGTGAATTTCAACCCCGGGCCCACATGGTCGGAACTCGGGGTTCGGACCAAAATCCGGTTACCCATCCCCCACGAGTTCATGTATATGATTTGTTTCAAAATCGGACCTCAATTCGAGGTCCAATTTCCCAATTTATGAAAAACCCTATATTCTATCAAAAACAAGAAATTCTACCATGAAAACCTTTGACTTCTATTGAAAAACATGTTTAATGATGTTAGGAATTGAAAGAATTAAGTAAAAAGTGACTTACAATTGTTTTGATGAAGAAGGAATCCGTGAAGAATCGCAAATGGGTGTTTTGTTTTGTAAAAAGTGAAGAAATGAACTGAAAATCGTGTTTTACAGGTCTCTGTGTTCGCATTTGCGAACATGGGTTCGCAATTGCGAACCCCGACCAATTTTTGGAGTTTGAAAAATAAGCTAAGGCTGGGAAGTTCGCATTTGCGAGCATTTGTTCGCATTTGCGAACACTGGCAGAAAAAGGGAGTGTTCACATTTGCGAACTAATGTTCGAATTTGCGAACACAGGCAGTATAGGGCAGTGTTCGCATTTGCGAACAATGGTTCGCATTTGCGAACACAGGCAGTATTGGGAATGTTCGCATTTGCGAACTGTTGTTCGCATTTGCGAACATAGGCAGGCCCTGGGCACGTTCGCATTTGCGAACAAGGCTGGGCATGAGGGGTTTCGCATTTGCGAGACCTGCCTTGATCAGTCCCCTTCGCAATTGCGAGAAATGCTTCACAATTGCGAAGCCAACAGCTGGGTGAAAAACCAACAGTGCAAAATTTCAGAATTTAATCCAACGGCCTATTAAATCTTTACCCGAGCCCCCCGGGCTGCAAACTAAACATGTACACAACCTCAAAAACACATTATGAACTTGTTCGTGCGATCACATCGCCAATATCACATCGTTTTCATCAAATCAAGCCTCAAATTCATGATTTTCATACTTTTGGTTTTAAAAACTTTCAAACTTGGAACTCAAGGTCCAAAACATCTCAAACGACATCCGAATGTCACCAAACTTTACAGGAAATCACATATATAATATTTAAGACTTGTACCGGGCGTCGGAACCAAAATACGAGCCCGATACCAAGGTCAATTAATTCATTTCCTTTAACAATTACATAAAAAACAATTTCATAGAAAAATTCATAACTTGGGCTCTAGGCCTCAGAATTCGACTCCGGACGCATGTCCAAGTCCCAAATTTTCCTACGGACCTCTCGGGACCATCCAATCTTCGGTCCGGATCCGTTTACCAAAAATGTTGACCAAAGTCAACCATATCAATATTAATATCATTTTTATCCAAATTTCTCATAGAATTCATATTTTCTATCACAAAAATCTTTCCGTCTACATGCCCGGATTGTGCACGTAAATTGAGGCAACATAGAATGAGGTTTTCAAGGCCTCAGAAGCTCGAAATGATTAATTAAATAAGTGATGACCCTTTGGGTCGTCACAAGTATGACCGTGAGTCATTGATAATGCTTATTGTGAGACATAATTGCAGATGAATTGTTGAACCTTTTCCAGGTTGTAGAATTGTTATTGTTCTCCCTTGTCGGGACTTGTTGTGAAGATGATTATTGATTGCCCTTGTTGGGACGGTTTATGAATTATTGTTTCATTCTTTGCCCTTAACTGTGATTGTTATTTGGGTGAGGAAGAGTGATAATGCACGAAGGGTGATGCCGTGCCTTGATTTATTATTTATGCACGAAGGTTAATGTCGTGCCATGTTTTATTGATTATGCACGAAGGATCATGCCGTGCCCTGTTATTGAACCATGTATGAAGGATCATGCCGTACTATGGCTGTGAGGATGAGAGTAAAAGCACGAAGGGTGATGCCATGTACTTTATTTGCTTATTTGGTGAGGATGAGAGTAAAAGCACGAAGGGTGATGCCGTGCAACTACTTGCTATTCCTTGATTTGATATTACTTGTGTTTCCATTATACTTTGTTTTTCCTTGTGAATTTATTAACTGTTGTTAATTGTTGAATTCTTTGAGATATTCCTTATTGTGTTATTACCTGGTTATTTCTTGTTATTCTGTGGTATACATATATATTGAATTGCACAGGTTTATGTGGGTGTCTAGTCCTAGGCTTGTCACTACTTCGCCGAGATAGGCCAGGCACTTACCACCACATGGGGTCGGTTGTGCTGATACTACACTTCTGTGCATTTTTGCACAGGTCCAGGTTACGATCAGGAGCAGCAGCAGTAAATCGATTGCGTGGGAGTTGATCACATTTGAGACCGAGGTAGCTTGCAGACGTCCGCAGGCCCGGTGTCTCTCTCTTTATTTATGTTACTAGTTGTAGTCTCTTTGTTCCGAGACAAACAGAATTATGTTATATTTCTTTCAAACTTTTATGTGTAGTATTCAGTAGTAGTTCGTGAGTTGGTGACTCCACGTCTTGGGTAGAGGATTTCAAGTATGATTTTCATCTTGTAATTAGTTATTTCTATTTCGATAAAGTATTCCGCATTTATTTAATTAAAAATGTGTTAAAAACAGGATAGTTTGAATACAGTGGCTTGCCTAGCTACCACGAGTAGGCGCCATCACGATCCCGATGTTGGGGGAAAATCCGGGTCGTGACACCCAGGTGAGCTTCGTAATCCTGGTTTAAGTTCTGTCACTGTTCGTGTCACGACCCTAGTTCACCAATCGTGAACATGTCGTGATGGCACTCAGTCTCCACGACTAGGTAAGCCTAACACGTTGCGGAATATACAAGTCTATGAACTTTAAACAAGAAATAGCAGAAAAACAATATAAATAGGAATGCAGTCCGTGCCGCTTGGCACATACACTCGTCAACACACTGTATAAAACATCACCAAGACCCGGAATCCCACGGGCAACACAGACTAAAAGAGGGAATACAACTGTGGCTCTATGTTTGAAGAGTATCTAACAAAGACATGAGAGAAAACATCTACTAATACTATCAGAATAGAAGGAAGGCCTCCGGATCCGCGGACGTAGCAGATCATACCTCGAGGTCTCCCAAATGCTGCTGAATCACCTAATATGAGCATGTCCGATGTACCTGGATCTGCACAACAAAAGTGTGCAGAAGAGTAGCATGAGTACACCACGGCGGTACTCAGTAAGTGCCAAGCCTAATCTCGATGGAGTAGTGACGAGGAAGGTGAGGGCCCTACCGAGAAACAATAATATAGTGATGATAACAATAATAAACAGTTTAAATGATAATAACTTCCGCAATAACAACAATAAAATGATTACTGCAACCGTCTACAATTAAGCTAAATAACCAACTCAATAAAACACGTCCAGGACCTGTGGGAATCGAACCCACCGTCCCATTGACAGTACCTCTGGGTCTCCGGGAATTGAACCCGCAGCCCATGTCTCAATAAATAATCAATAACTCAGGATCTCCGGGAATCGAACCCGCAGTCCCTACCAATAACTCAGGATCTCGAGAATCGAACCCGTAGTCCCTACCAATAACTCAGGATCTCGGGAATCGAACCCGTAGTCCCTACCAATAACTCAGGATCTCGGGAATCGAACCCGTAGTCCTTACCAATAACTCAGGATCTCGGGAATCGAACCCGTAGTCCCTACCAATAACTCAGGATCTCGGGAATCGAACCCGTAGTCCCTACCAATAACTCAGGATCTCGGGAATCGAACCCGTAGTCCCTACCAATATCACTCCGGGTCTCTGGGAATCGAACCCACAGCCCTGGGTCTCCGGGAATCGAACCCGCAGTCCACAAGCACAGCAAATAAAGGAATACACAGAGAGAATAAATTATGCTTATCTATAACTTCACCGAAAAATAGTGCCAATAAATTTCAAGAAATTCAAATAAGACAATTAGGCAACTAAACAGTTAAGTACTACCTAATCATGCTTTTCTAACTACTACCGGGTAAAATATCAAATTAACAGCTAAAGACAGGAATATCACTCATCGAACATTTTAAATAACGTATGTGTTCAACAACCAGCGCATGTACACGCCCGTCACCTCGCGTACAAGGCATTAAACTATCACACAATATCCTAGGGGTGAAAATTCCCCCACACGAGGTTAGACAAGCCACTTACCTCAATTCCGGTACAAAACCGCTAAGAAATGACTCCGTTGCCACGAGTATCCGACTCCGAGTGGCTCAACTCTATCCAAATAAATTGCATATTGTAAATAATAATTCAAGTAATTTATTCTACAATTAAATTCTAAGCTAATACGAAAAATTATGAAAAATGACCAAGATCACACAAACATCGATGAAGCTCGATTTCTAAAAGACAGGGGTTTTTAGCCATACATATCCGAAATTCGCCCCTTAATGATACTACGATGATCCAATATAGTTATGTAACTTCAATCTACAATTCAACATTCAATAGGGCCAATATTGATCATAAATTCCATAACTTATGCCATTTAGGCATATTATCAAACACCTTGTAGGCATGGTTATTTTCACCTCATAACTATAGTATTGGTTCTTCCAATTGTCACCATTAACCAACAATTCATCTCACCATCATTCCTAACCAATTTATAACTTCCAAATACACATGTATGACCATCCATTCTCACCCAACCAATAAAATTCCATCAAATAAACACCTTTAAATCCCTACCATGTTCATGTATTTAAATTGGGAAATTTATGACTTCCAATTACCATGCCATAAGTTGTAATACTTGATTCATACTCATATTCCCATAATATATCCATATATATAAGTCTAAGGTGTAGGATTTCCTATTGTAGATCAAATCTTGAAAGACAACTTTGGGGTGTTCTTGAGATTTTGAAGAAATCCTATGAAATTCAACCAAAAATCATGTTGTAACTAGTGATTGAGAAGAGAAATCACCATGAAAACACACTTAAAAGCTTACCTTAGGAGTGCAATTGAGTGCCTTGGTCGAATTGGGGGTGTTGGGGAAGCCCTAGGTTTGAGAAATGACTCAAAATCTGTCATTTCCCGTCCTTAGGTATATTTAGGGCCTGCTACTACCGCGCCCGCGCTAATTAGCGCGGGTTGAGGCAGTAAATAACCCATTAGCGCGAGCAACTAGCGCTCCCGCGCTAAGGCCGCGCTACTGACACATGCCCAGAAAAATGGTCATAACTTTTTGTTTACACCTCCAAATGATGAACGGTTTGTTGCGTTGGAAACTAGACTCAAAGGGATTTAATTTGATAGTTTGTAGCTCACACAAATCTTTATATAACGGGAGATATGATCGTTTAAAGTGAGGTCTTGTGCACACTCATTTACATCTTCGCCTATTATGAAGTTTTCCAACTTCAAAAGTTCCCGTTAACCATCCGAAATCACCCCGAGGCCCCCGGGACCTCAACCAAAAATACTAACACCTCCTAAAACATCATGCAAACTTGTTCCAATCATTGACATGCATCAAACAACGCCAATACCATCAAATTTCATCGAATTCAAGCTTAAGTTCTTCTAAAACTTCCAAAACACGCATTTAATCAAAAACCCGACCAAACGACGTTCGAATGACCTGAAAATTTGCGGACATATCCAAAATCACATAACAAAGCTACAGAAATTGTCGAATTCCATTCCGACCCCCGGATCAAAATCTCACCTATCGTTCGGATTCGCCAAAATTTCAAACTTCGGCATTTCAAGCCTAATTGAGCTACGGACCTCCAAAATACATTCCGAACGCGCTCCCAACCCCAAAATCACCTAACGGAGCTAATGGAACCATCGGATTTCCATTCCGAGGTCGTCTTAATGCTATTCCAAATATGGGCCATTTTTCAACTATAAGGCTCTCATTTAGGGACTAAGTGTCCCAAACCGCTTCAAATTCTATAACCGAACCTCCCGACGAACTACAATAGAAGAGATGAACTTAGGGAAATAGTTAGATTGGGGATCGTGGCATAATTTTCAAAAACGATCGGTCGGGTCGTTACAGTTCGATATTCCAGTTTTGCATGCTCTTGCTAAAAACAATTTATATCTCAAGATAGGAGCATTCGAACTACGAGCTGTTTATATCGTTGGTAAGAAGACTCGGTGATAGACAACATCTATAAAGGTTGAACATCCAGCCCTTTTGATCCATATGCAACCAATATTTGATCGATCAAGCACCGAAATCGCGAGGATTGTTCGGGCAGCATACTTCTTTTTCTCCCTTTTATTTTGTTGCAGGCTCGGAGGTGCTCCCCTCTTCTTTTTGTAGGTTCATGAAGGGTACGATCCCTCGAGATTTGACGGAGAAGTGCACGTCAAAATACTGACCATCCGCATTGAAGCGTCGTGTCATTGACACCGATTCTTGTTGCTAAGTGAAAGCTTCATGTCATTGTCTTTATTGCTTGTGTGTGGCCAGAGATTAGCGAGGCTCCCAAATTTTAACTTCCTTTTTGCATGCCGATTTGGAAAATCCTTGATGTCCATCATATCGAATCGAAGCGTATTAGTATAAGCAGAAACGTCGTGCTATGGCACCGATATTCATTAATCAAGCTTTTCGTCGTGCTACTTGCACCGTATCTGCAAAAACATCATCTTGTTGGCACCGAGGGCTCCAAAATCTTTTCTCATTTTTGTAGGTTTTCGAGAGAGTACAACAACTTGGCACATCCCTTCAGCAACATGATGCATCTTTGTGAGAAAGAGGCTTGGAGCTCGAGCGACCATATTTCATCCTTGGAAAGCGAGTGTGACATGTACCATATCTCATTGGTGCGGGCTGGCAAGGAAGACCACTGGAGTAGGCTTTTCAAACATCGGCGAGCAAGTATTTGGCGTGTTTCTGCTGTTTTGACTTTATAGCATTTCATGCTAGCATTGAAAAAATCGTATCTGCACATGGGAATGTCCAAACTACAATCCGCTTGGTCCTACAGAATCAAAACTTGCACCACAGCGACATATCCAAAATTTGGGGCCAAATTCCATAAGGACAAGTCGAAATGAACTTTTGAAGGCGATGCACAAGTCTGTCATTTTGCCTTCACAGTACTACATGCTATTATTTGAACGCGCATATCTCAAGCTAGGGGCATCCAAATCACGAGCCGCCTGAGCCATTGGAAATAAGACTAATAGCTAATGAAGTCTTCAAAGTATCATAGAAGAATTCAAAGCCGATTGTCTGCAGCAACTTTTTGAACTTGACCTATCTGTCCGTGGAATTGCTTTTCAGCTTTGCGCGCTATGGTGGAAAAATTCATATCTCGAGCTAGGAGACTCCAAATTGCGATCCGCTTGTTCCTTTCGAAAGTACACTCATAGATCTCCAATACATACGAGTTTCGTGACAGAAATCTTTCCGATTTAGAAACAGAAAATTTTCAAAGTCCACCTAGCTGCAGTAACTTTCAGATTCGTGTAGTTCCGGCAAAAAAAGAATCATATCTTGAGCTACAAGTGTCGGAATTACAATTCGTTTGAACCTTTAGAAAGAAAACTCAGAGACCTGAAGGACTTATAAATTTCATGTCGAACTCTTCTCGGTCTATCAACAGAAAATTTGAGACTTCGACTTAACTGCAGTGAACTTTCAGGTTTGCGTACCTTCAGCGAGAATAATTGTATCTTGAGCTAGGCGTATCGAAATTACAATCCGTTTGTCTCGTTGGAAAGAAAACTCCTAGAGATATAACACATAAAAAGTTCCATCCCAGAACTCTTCTCGGCCTAGAAATAGAAAAATACTGAAAATCAAACTGATCGCAGGGAACTTTCAGGTTTGCGTGCTTTTGGCCGGAAGAACTGTATCTTGAACTAGGAGCGTCGACATCACCAATAGTTTGAACCTACGAAATTCAGACGTCGAGAACTATAGTCTCATTAAAGATAAAGCTCCATTCATTCTTGGTTAACCTAACAAATATTTTTGAAGTTGATTTTACAGCTTGTAATGGGTTCAGCTATCATCATGAATCTTATCTCTTTGTTTATTTCTTTTGCAGACTTGCGAACAAGTTCGATGAGTGCAGATATCAGTCCGAAATGTCACACAAGATGCGGAGTCACCCTTTCACCAACTTTTTGCTCTTGATTTGGTGACGGTCTTGAAATTTATCAATGGCGGCTCCCGTGGTGATTGAAGGCTTTTTTTTCAAGAGAGATGACTTCTTATATACAAGGCATTGAGGATAGTGTATTAGACTGCGGAGACGCCATATGGACTTGAAATAAGCATTCCAGACGAGTCGGCCACAAAGCCTAGTTTACGATTATTTTCATGAATTAGGCTTTTGTATAGGAAAATGTCTAATTCCCTTTGTCTCTACATTTTTTTGATGTATCAACTTTTGTACTATTGAAGCAATAAAAAAAATCTTTTATAATTCAAAGCAAATCGTCTCTTTTCCTCATAGATATATGCCTCTACACTTGGAAGAATTGACATAATGATCCGATGGCGCCAAACTTTTTTTTTTTTTTGAAACTCATGCGACTGAACTTAGAATGAAAGTCTAAGCTGCCTGCGTACCTCGGTGAAGAGGATCAAGTCATAACGTAGTTCAGAGTAGGTGAGTTTTTTTTTGTGCCGTTCATAGTTTGGGCTCGTGCGAGCCAGGAGCATTGCAGCATGCAGTTTAAGCTCGTGCATCAAGGAGCACCATGACTTGCAGTTTAGGCTCGTGCGTTGAGGAGCATCATGACTTGCAGTTTAGGCTCGTGCGTCGAGGAGCATCATGACTTGCAGTTTAGGCTCGTGCGTCGAGGAGCATCCATGACTTACAGTTTAGGCTCGTGCGTTGAGGAGCATCATGGCTTGCAATTTTAGGCTTGTGTGTCGAGGAGCATCATGACTTGCAGTTTTAGGCTCGTGCGTCGAGGAGCATCATGACTTGCAGTTTACGCTCGTGCGTCGAGAAGCAGCATGACTTGCAGTTTAGGCTCGTGCATTGAGGAGCATCATGACTTGCAGTTTAGGCTCGTGCATCGAGGAGCATCATTTTTTTAAGGATAGTTCCTCTTCAAAAATTTCCCGTTGATGGGGCCAATCCTCATGCCATCTGCATCAACTAACTTGTAAGCTCCGCTTGAATAGGCTTCTTGCACGACATATGTGCCATCCCACTTAGAAGTGAATTTGCCCCCAGATTTGCAAGAGGTGATAATAGATCTTCTTACTGCTAGAACTTGATCGCCAACTTGGAAGGACCTCAAGCGAACCTTTTTATTGAAAGCACGAGAAAGACGAGCTTGATAACATTCAAGACTTTGTTGAGCTTCTAGCCTTTTTTCATCAAGGGACTCAAGTTCTTCAAGGCGTAGACGAGCATTTTCTTCTTCAGTAAGACCTTCTTGGAAAGCGAGTCGCAAGGACGGTATTTGACGCTCCAGAGGAAGAACTGCTTCGACTCCATAAACAAGAGAATAAGGAGTTGCCTGTGTCGGCGTGCGATGAGTCGTACGATATGCCTACAAAGCTTCTTCCATTCTGTCATGCCAATCTCTTTTAGATTTGGAGACGACATTTTTTAACAAGCTGCAAAGCGTCTTGTTAAATGCTTCGGCTAATCCATTTGCAGCAACATAATACATTGACGAATTACGTTGCTTGAAGCCAAAAAGTTCACAGATCTTGGTCATCAATTTGTTATCGAACGGTTTGCCATTATCTGTTATTATATAACTAGGAATGCCGAAACGATATATGATGTTCACTCAAATGAAGTTTGCAACATTCTCCTTCTTCACTTCCTTGAGAGCGACGGCCTCGGCCCATTTTGAGAAATAATCAGTTGCGGCCAAGATGTATAGATGTCCTCCAGAAGATTTTGGAAGTGGTCCAACAATATCTAATCCCCAAGCATCAAATGGCCAAGATGCAACAGTAGGATGTAACACTTCAGGGGGTTGGTGTATGAAATTTGCGTGAAACTGGCAAGCCTTGCACCTTCGAGCATAATCTAAGCAATCTTTCACCATTGTTGGCCAGTAGTAACCCATCCTCTTAATGTGGAAGTGGAGCTTTGGCCCGGATTGATGTGATCCACAAACTCCAGAGTGTGCCTCTTGCATAGCTTGTGTTGTTTCATCTTCCCCTAAACAACGCAAGAGAACTCCCTCGAATGATCTTCAATAAAAAGTGTCTTTGTAGTAAATGAAGTGAGGGGCACACCGACGAATTTCTGTCTTTCTTCTTGGATCTTCTGGAAGTATCCCATAACATAAGTAATCGATCATGGTTTGTCGCCAGTCAACCTTCACAGCTTTAGCGATGGCTACCAAACGATCGAGCTTGCTTTCTTCATCCTCATTCTCATCTGGTGGCACTATCCATTTTTGGCAGACAGTGATTTGTGTCTGGCAGGGCAGAGTCAATGTCGAAGGTAGAGCACCTAAGGCGTCGGCTTTCTTATTTTCCTTCCTTGGCACATGCTGAAGAGTTACGTTGCCAAGCCATGCAATCAATTTCTGTGCATAATCATGATAAGGACGCAATTCTGGCTTTTTGACTCCGTAGCTACCTAGCAATTGATTGATCACTAACTCAAAGTCTCCAAAAATATGTAATCGGAGTTGTCTCATCTCAACGGTCATCTCAAGCCCAAGTATGAGTGCTTGATATTCCGCCACGTTGTTAGTGCAATGTTGTGTTAAGGTGAAGGAATATGGCAAGACTTCCCCTTGAGAAGTGACAAACACAACACCTGCACCCGCTCCCTCACGATGTGCGGCACCATCAAAATACATTTTCCATAGTGGTTGCACTTCGATGACCATCGCATCTTCATCAGGTAGTTCATCAGTCAACTCCCCATCATCAGGAATTGGATGATCTGCCAAGAAATCTACCAAAGCTTGTCCTTTCACAGCTTTTTGTGGGATATACACAATCTCAAATTGTTGAAACTGGAGATATCACCTTGCTAATCGATCATTGAGGACGGGTTTTGACATAACAAACTTGATCGGGTTCACCCTTGAGACGAGACAGATGACATGAGCTTGAAAATAGTGCTTTAGCTTTTGAATTGCGAAAACCAATGCTAGACATAACTTTTCGATTGGAGAATACTTTATCTCATTCGGGGTCATCATTCTACTCAAGTAGTAGAGGGAATTTTCTTTATTTTCACCATTTTCTTGGGCTAAAAGGGCTCTCACTGACCTTTCTTGGGCTGCAATATATAAAATCAATGGCTTTCCTGGTATAGGGGCTGCCAGAACTGGGGGAACATGACCGGCGCCTGACCGGGTTGCCCCAGTCAAGCGGACCTGGGTGCCTTTCATTCCCACGCGTTACCCCTGTGCTGATTGTTTTTCATTAACCAACTATCTTACTAACCATGAATGATTTCACATTAAACAAATAAAACCATGCGAGTGATTCATTAACAAGTTTGCAGTTTTTACAATGCCCGACATAACATAATATATACATAAGACTGGAGTCCCACAGTTTACATGTCTACAGAGCCTCTAGGATACAAAAAGGGAAATACAATACTTGCTGGTAACAAGGCTCCGGCTATACCTTACAAAACCAAAATGAAATCTAAACCGAAGTGGCATGAACCACACAAGGCCCCGAGGAAGAAAGGGGGCTCACCAAAACGGGCAGTGGAAGGAGAAGGATACTACTGCCGATGAACTGAAGTGCCTGCTACTGATCCACCTACAATCATAACACTGGTATGTATGGACAAACTTTGTCCCAAGTAAACTCAAGCCATTAAGTTACATTAAAACTAATCAAGCCAACCAACCATGTTTTCCACCTTTTACTCATTTCAGATAAGCCTCAACATAAGCACATTCAAGGTCAACAAATAGAACAACAACCAATCAACAACATAAATTGCAAGTAGTCAAACATAGGGGCAATCAGTGCCCCCCAGGTTGCAAACTCTCCTGCCGTCTCCTTTCACAATTTCACATCATTGATTTTTGTATCAATTTTCAATAGCGATTTCGATCGCTTTCCATCCTTATTGCCCCTGACCACCCTTATTACCTCGGCCACCCTTATCACCCCAACCCACACCTTATTTCCTCACGTTGTGGCGCGCAACACGACCCCGCCTTACAGTTTAAAACACAACAATTTCAAACAGGAGATAAGGTACTACACACAATTTCAACAAGTTCAAATAAGCAATTTGCACATTGTTTCATGTTCTCAATTATTTTTCAAACCAATATCACAACCATGTTACAATATTTCCACAATTCAAGTGTTTCATCTCTTTCTACAATAAACCAATTCTCAAGTGTTTCGTTTGTTTTCCACAAGGTGCCATATAGGCCATCATAACCATTATTCACTATTCTTTACCCAATTCAACTCTCATTTACCTTTCGGTTCATATCCCATATTACATCACTCATAGTTCAACAACAACTTTGAAATATCCAACAACAATATCAAGAATTTCACACAATTTGTCAAATTAACACGAACCAAACAAGTTTCACACATGTAGGCGACTTCACAAGAATCAAAATTTAGCCATACATACCTGGTGATGAGTTTTCTTCCTACTTTATACTTACCCAAGATATCCTACTCTTGCCAACCTTGTTCTTGAAGACTCTTACTTCTACTCACATCTTTTTACTAGAAATCAAGTTCAATAATCATGCATAAGTGTAAAAATTCTATTTTCAAAAGCTATTATATGCAAACCTCTCTTTACCCAATTTAAAACTGAAAATCAAAGAAAATAGTTAGGGTTTTTACCTTGAAAAGATTGGGGAAGTTGAATCCTTGACCTAGGATCCCTTGGAATTAAGTGGTTGGAACAATCTTTGAAGATAAAGAACTTCTCTCTCTAAAAGCTCTCTCTTCTCTCTCTAATTTTGGTAAGATGATATGAGAAAATGAGGGTGAAAGGTGTTATATTAAAGAAGAGATCGGATCAAAATGTTACAAAAATCTGGGCCGGGGCCAATTCTGTGGTGCATTTTGCGACCGCAGAATCAACATGCGGTCCGCATAGTGACCGCGGAATGGCCTCAAAATTACTCAAGTTCTGTTACAGAATGCGACCAATATGCGGTCCGCATTCTTGATCTGCGGTCGCAAAGTGCACCGCAGATTCACTATGCGATTGCATATCGACCGCATTTTCAACACGATTTTTGGGAGACTTTCTGGAAAGCTTTGCGGCAAGAATGCGGTCCGCATAACAGGTTTGCGGTCGCATTCTTGACCGCATATTTGACACTTTTCTGGAAAACTTTATTCCTAACACATTATTCGGACCATGACACCACAGCTACTAGGTTTTATGCACAAAAATTTTACGGGGCCTTACAGGGGCTGCCAGAACTGGAGGTTTCATCATGTAGGATTTGATGCTTTGGAATGCATTGCTGCAAGCTTGGTCCCATTCAAATGGTACACCCTTCTTCATGAGACGGCTAAAAGGCTGGCACTTCCCTGCTAGATTTGAGATGAATCTTCTAAGGTACGCCAATTTTCCTTGTAGACTTTTCGGTTCATGTATGTTTCTGGGCTCTGGCATCTTCAAAATTGCATCAACTTTGGCTTGATCTATCTCAATCCCTCGATGTCGAACAATGAAGCCAAGGAATTTTCTAGAAGTAACTCCAAAGGCGCATTTCAACGGGTTCATTCTAAGTTGATATCTCCGGAGTCGTTCGAACACCATTCTTAAGTCTTGCAAGTGGTCTCCTCTCTTTCTTGATTTCACCACTAAATCATCTACATAGCATTCCACATTCTTGTGGAGGATGTCGTCAAAGATATTCCGCATTGCCCTTTGATATGTGGCGCCAGCATTCTTCTAGCCAAAAGGCATTACTTTGTAGCAATAAATGCCTTTAGAAGTTCGAAATGCAGTAAGCTCTTCATCTTTTGGTGCCATACGTATTTGATTGTAGCCAGATGATCCATCCATGAAAGACATCGCCTCGTATCCGGTGGTGGCATCAATCATAAGCTCTGGAATGGGGAGCGGAAATTCGTCTTTAGGGCATGCATTATTGAGGTCTCTAAAATTGACACAAACTCGAATTTGGCCATTCTTCTTCTTCACAGGAACAATGCTTGAAATCCATGAAGGATATTTAACATCCCGAATGAAACCAGCTTCGATGAGTTTATTGACCTCTGCTTCAATTGATGGGATCAATTTTGGCCTGAAGCGTCTTTGGGCTTGTTTAACAGGACGAGCTACTTTCTTGACTGCGAGATGATGAACTGCTACTTTAGGATCTAAACCAGGCATCTCTTTGTAGTTCCAACCGAAGACATATTCTTTGAGTAGCTCCACATAAGTGTTTTCTTCATCTGTGGTTAATAGGGCACTTACATAGGTGGGCCTGGAGTCTTCTGCAGTTCCAAGGTTGACTTCTTTCAATGTATCAACAGTCATTTTAATTCCTTCTTCTAGTTCCGTAGGAGCGTCCTCAACACCTTCGTCTTCTTGAGGATCACCATCATTAAAAGATATATGGCCACACCAGGAGGCATCTCCCAAATATTCGTCAACTTTCCTTAGGGATGAAGTGTATTGCTCCTCATTCGCAGTAATGTGGTATGAAGATCCTACACTTTCTTCATCTTCATCACGCTCTCTAGTATGGACCACTGTGCGAGTCTTCACCTTGAGTACCTCCCCGCATGAAATCAAAAGTTCTGATTGTCGCCTCATTCTGGAAGGGATCAAGCTTCGACACTCCTTGGAGATACTTTGGACTTTAGATGGCAAAGGTCTTCTTATCTCTTCATAATTTCTTTGGGACTTGTTCTTCTTCCTTTTCCATGGCCCCAACCTCTCAAATACAGAAGTTCATGTAGTTGGTTCTCTAAGTCGATCAAAGACAGAAGACCTTTTATTAGGATCAGCGGGTTCATCTTCCGTCGTGATATAGTTAATATTTGCTCTTCTAACGGAGATGCGAACTGGTGGGGGTTGTTTGTAACCTAGACCCTCACGTGATTGTTTTACCGCATGCTCCTTGTCCTTCATTGTGTTTGCTTTCCTAGTAGCTTCAGGTGGGAGGTTCCCTAGCTTAGATGGTTCATTGGGGTCATATCCAGCCTTTGCGAATAACCTATAAGCATTCGGATCAAAACCTTCATTTGTGCGTTTCGTGGGGAGTGCCTTATTTTGAGGCATGCTAGGAGACACAAAATTTTCCCGTAGCTTTGAAGATAACTTTATGGTATCAATCTGCTTGATAGCAAGGGTTAATTCTCTTAGTGCATCCTTTTGGAGGCTTGATGATCCTCCTTCATCTTTCTTCACTTTTGGGATGTAACGAGATAAAGGAGCTACTTTCTTGCCTTTGGCCTTCATGGAGTCATCAACTTTTACTCCATTCATGTTGTGGTTCTTTAAGTAGAACTTTGCATCAGCGAAGTTTGCCTCGGCTTCAGCGAATGGCTTGTCGTCAGCAACTATCTTCTTCTCGACTCCATCTTTATTATATTTCAAACATTGGTAGTAAGTTGACGGGACAACTTTGTTCTCGTGTATCCACGGCCTGCCAAGCAACAAATTGTATGAATTCTTTGCATCAATCACATGCGTCCATGCGGTTGATTGCATATCTCCCATGGCGATCTCCAGCTTGATAGCTCCTATGGCCCTTTGTCCACCTTGATTGAATCCTTGAATCATCAGTCGGCTTTCAGAAAGGTCTTCAACTGAGATGCCAAGTTCCTTCATTATGCGAATGGGAAGAATGTTAACTGCAGATCCGTCATCTATCAAGATTCTGTTTATTCTCAGCTCCAGCACATAACCGACCATAAACAAAGGGCGATTGTGTGGTGTCTCACCAAGTAGGAGATCGTCTTCAGTGAAGGTGATTTTTGCATTACAAACATCTACTTCTTGAAATGGGGACTCAACAAGATTATTAGACTGTGATGGAGAGAGTGTTGACTTGACTTCATTCTTTTCTTCTTCTTCTTTATCAGCATTGCAGCACAAGGCTTTGTCATCATCGTCAGAAATTCTCATGCGAAACCAACTCGAAAAAATTCTCCCAAAGTCACCGGGTGACGTGGCTTTTGGTGATGGTGTGCCTCTATCTCCACCTTCTTTGGGTTCTTAACCATTTGTGGCTTCTTTAGTCTTACCACTATCTCATTCCTTGCAAGTTGCTTCGTTGATCCTTTTCGCAGACTCAATTTGCGGCATCTTCATCGAGTCACCACGGTCCATCCTTCTTCATCAGGTTGATCAACTTGGACTTTGTCATTCTCCAACAATTCTTTATCTTTATTCCCTTCACAGGTGAATATCTTGATCGGATCGAATGAGCCAAAGGTAATGGACACATGGTTTGTGCTTTCCTTTTCGTCTTCGAGCTCGATCTTCTTTTGACGAGCCAAATCCATAACTTTGTCCTTGAAAACAAAGCACTTCTCGAGGGGGTGACCTACAAGCCGATGGTATTTGCAGTAATTCGGGTCATTACTTTTTCCAGCTTCATCTGGCCGCTTCATTTCTGGCAACTCAATAAGCTTTAACTCGAGGAGTTCTTCAAATATTGCAGGCACATCAGAGTCCAGAAATGTGTACTCCTTTTCTTGCATCTCTTTGAGAGTCAACTTCCGATTTGCATTTTCTTGAGAGGAAGTAGTTTTCATACTCTGTTTCTTGCTCACCTTGGTAGTAAACTTCAAAGGAGAGGCATTGACGTTCATGGATTCTTTGTTTTCATTCTTGGACACGAACTTGCTCCATTTCTTGACTTCTTGCTTATCCCTTCCCTTACGAGGTTCGTAGATGGGCAGCCCTTCATTTCCCGCAGAAGCCATGCTCAGCTCCATATCCTTGCAAGATGTAACGAAGTCCCCAATGCATTCCTTGGATGCACATCTCTATGCCGGAAGCTTCGCTTAGCCTATCTTTGCAGTTAAGGCTTGCATTCCTCCATCGATTGATAAAGTCAATAACTGGTTCATCTTTTCATTGACGAGTATTCGTAAGTTCCACCATACTCACAGTACGCCTCGTGCTATAAAAGCGATTGAGAAACTCTTGCTCCAATTGGTCCCAACTATCGATGGATCCTGCCTCGAGGTCGGTGTACCAATCAAAAGCATTCCCATTTAGTGAGCTGACGAACTGCTTGACAAGGTAATCTCCATAAGTCCCTGCATTGTTGCATGTTTAAACGAAGTGCGCGACATGTTGCTTTGGATTTCCTTTGCCGTCGAACTTCTGAAATTTAGGAGGTTGATAGCCGGCAGGCATCTTCAAGCTATCGATTCTCGCAGTATACGGCTTTACGTATGTGAGAGAGGACTTTGAAGCAACCTCATACTTATCCTTGATAGTTCTCATAATGAATTCCTTCAATTGTTCTATGGGAATTGATCCTTTGGAGGAGACATGAAGTTCTTTGGCGGATGTCACTTGTTTTGCTGGAGGATCCGCCTTCTCGTGGACTTCATGAAGCTTTCCAGGCGCATGACTTGATTCTCCATCCATCATGCTTTCAACTATGCCTGTTAATTTTGCGATACGGACATCTTGATCTTGAGCATACTTTGTTAAGCCATCAATCGCCTTTGTCAGTTTTGCAAGTTGCTCCTCCATTATCGAAGTGTTAGTCATCATTGCCTTCATAACTATCGCAGACGATGAAGAATAACCGAGACCTTCACATGGATTGAACTCAGTTTGGAACATGTCATGTGGCGAGATTGGCGTAGAAACAACACTTAAGACTTCATCATCAGGTTGGGTAAGCTGACTCTTGGTGTTGTATAAAGTAAGTTGAGCAAGAGCTTTCTCCACAACTTCTGCAATATTATCTCCTCTCTCTAACTTGCTAGCGGAGGACCTTTCGTCTTTGAATGATGAAGATCTCAATGTGTGCATTGGTGCAGACGACACCCGGGGTGCTTGTTGTCCCAAGACGCTCGCTTTTTTCGGGTGATTGGCCCAAGACTCCCCATAGTAACGTTCATGATACTTTCCACGTCACAAGAAAACTTGGAGTCAGCAACTTTTGAGTTGATCTTCTTCGAAGCCATCTTAGTGATCTTGAATGTCGAGAGTTGAGAAGAGATGAGAGGTAGAGCTTGTCCCACTGGGCATGCCAAAATTTGTAACAACTAAATTTCGCTCCTGAAAAATAATAATCAAGACAAGAAAAATAGCGACAAATATTATATTTAAATTCAAGTAATGGGGTTACAATCTCTAAAATATCTCTAAATCAAAAGAGATGTAGTCCTCTGATTCTTCTCGTTAATGAATGATGGTTCAAGAGCTTGAAAGCTTGATCTTGAACTTGACAGATTTTAGATTTGTAGTACGTCACGAACGATTTGAAGCTCGTCACGAACCGGGATTTGATGTTGCAGTTATCACGAACGGAAGATTTGAAGCCGCCCGCCTATGACTTGAGTTCGCCTTTGGAATTTGACCACAGACGATGATTGCAGATATGGATGGAGACCTTGATGCTATCCTTCAGAGCTTCTTTAGCCTTTCCTTCTGCTTACTTGCTTGTTTTAGCCTTCTCCTTTGACCCTATTATATAGGTGTGGGGTGGAGTAGTCTTCAAGAAAACCCTAGTGGATCATTGGGCTTGAGGCTTATGGGCCGGTCCATTTGATAGAAGACTAATTGACGGGCTAGCCCAATAATATATTAATGGACATTTATTTAAATCAATTTAATTGGATTTAAATAACAAACCCAATTATATCAGTCCATATTGCTTAATTGGACCAATATATATTTAATTTGTGGTAAAATCCAAATTTTTTATGGATTTAAATTTGACAAAATTTTAATTGTCTACAATATATATTATTATTATTATTTTGATTTATTAAAAGCTGAGATTCTTTCGTGGGTCAATATGCCTAGTAAATTGGATAATAATAATGTACATTGGCGAAGTAATAGTTAGTTGATGGAATTCATGTCTCTATTTAGAGATTGATGATACACCTTTAGGAAAGTTTATAAGTTTTCATGCGTAAATGCGGCATATGGATATTGTATCTGACACATGCAATAAGTTAAGTGAAAGTTTAAAGAAAATAATCAATAAATTAAATTATCAGTAATTTAATTTAATTGATTAGTATCTGAATCCTAACATGGGGATTTAAATAAGATTTTATGGATAAATTCAAAATTGAATAGGGAGTGCAATTACGAATTTTTAGTAAAATAATTTGTAATTAATTATGGTGGATATTAATTTCAAAAATTAAAAATTAATTTCATAATTGGAGCCTTGTTAATAAAATTATGTGGTCTATACTATGCCTAAGTAGGAAATAAAGGAATTTTTTTCTAGTGGAAAGGAAAACCTAACAGGTTTTGGAAAAGGATTTTAACCCTTAAAATTTGTGATATATATACTTAAGGTTTTCCACCGAGAGGAATGAGAAAAAAGGGGCCAAAATTTTCTGCCTATTTTCAATAAAATTTTGCCCATATAAAATTGCTATTTTCAGATATTATTTGGGTAACACACTATAATATCGTCAAACGTTTGGAGAACGTGATCGTGCATGTGGTTGAGATTTTATTGAGTTGTTGTGGAATTGGAGGTTCGCGTGATATAAATGTTTTGTTCACGATTCAAGAGGTAACCCGTGAAATTCCATTTATGCTAGTTGTCTTGATTACATGTGATTTTGATACTGAGATTGCTTCCGCTGCATATAATAATCCATCATTTTTTATGACACATCTCATATTTTGTATTATTTTTCTAGAAAAATATCTTATATAGTTGTATGTTACTCGGATTAAAGAAATATTTGAAGCACAAGTTATATGTTTTGTACTACGAAGATTTTACCGGAAAAAAATTTGTAAAAGCCCGAATAACATGAATACCCGAGATTGGAAAACCTGATTTTATTGGTTTGGTTTGGTCTTTAAATTTAGTAACCCAATACAATTAGTTTAATTTGATAATTGTAAAACCCCAACCAACCCGATTTATGTATATCCTTATTCGTAAGCACATGATACTTTTGTGAAAGTGACCCTAGCTAATTTTATTTCCCAATACTATAGTGATCACTCTGCCCAAACGATGATGATTCAAACAAAGAAATCTAAAGGCACTAATAATTAAGTAGGGAGCAGTAATTTGCAATCTTTCTCTATCTCTTCTTCCTTTTCAACACCGCCAAGTATTTACAAAAATAAAATATCAAAAAGAAACATTTCTGGATCATCCGTCAAATTTTTCTTTCCCTTGACTAAGAAACAGACAAGAAATACAATATGTGGTGGAAGAATGGGAATGGCAATGAAGGGATAATTATGTTAAACAAAATGGACCTACGGTTTCTTTAAGAGTTTAAGCTTGCACCGAAGGTTCTTAGAAATATTTACACATTAGGTTCAGGGGTACGTGGATCTAGAGCATTGGTTATAGGTTTTGTAGTGAACCAGGTAGAGCCAAATGCTTATAAGGATGCTGACCATGGGATGACAGCAAGCAGTGGCAGAACGACACCACGCGCGTGAGGAAGATTCCACAAAGCTAACAGATTTCGTAGTGGGCAAGGGCTGAACATGTGATTAAGAATTTGCTGGAACGGTGAGTTAGTTAATTAGGGAATACCACCAAAGAAAAGGCAGGCAATATGTGGTGTGAACCTTCTGATTTTCTCATCTCAATATTCTTCTAATTTCTCATCCCCTTCTTCTCTGTTGTTCTAGTTCCCAATTATTGTTATTTTCCCATTTGAGTCGTTCATGTTGATTTCATTGTAATCACTTAGTTCCTTGTTTATCAATACAATTTGGTGGCGCGGAAGTAATACTTGTTACATTGGTACTTTCATTTCCGGGCTGATTCCAAACTAACCCTCCAATGGTCTACTCGCACTGTCTTCATCGGATGCTGATATTCATACTACCATGGCTAGCCAGCAGTTGGTGATTCAGGATCTAGTCACTCAGGTGGCTGCTCTTGTTGAATTTGGCAAATTGTCCCACATCGGTAGTTCAAGTGAAGTTGGGGGGATTTTTCCCCTATAAAAGAAGGTCTAATGTTTAGGATTTAAATACACCTCTCATTTGCATTCTTATTTTCTTAAGGCATTTGTATCTTCTCTCTTTAGTATTATTTCACTTGTATTTTGGAGCGAAATAAAATATTGGTTGTGTCCGAGAAGTAGGCAAAATTAGCCGAACCTCGTAAATTATGGTGTTCCATTTATTGTTGCTTTATTGTATTATTTATTATCTGGTGGCTGCCATAATTTTTGGTATCGTAGTTGTGACTCATTCACACTATATACATTTGGCTTCCGCAACAATTGGTATCAGAGCCAAGGTATTATCTCGGTATGCTCTGTGGTTGCAGCATAGTCTGATCTTCCACATCAGAAAGGAAGTAACTGAGTCAAGGTTCTGTCTCAGTATACTCTGTGGTTGCAGCTTTGTCTGATCTTCCACATCAGAAAGGAAATAATCTTGATTTGTGTCGTCAGCTATTAAATAATATTTGTGTCAAAGATGGGAGACAATAATCTACATAAAGTGTCAGCAATACGTCATCATTGACATCTTCGCTTATGACAAGAATTGTGTCAAATGCGAAATTTACAGTAGAAATTTTTTACGGGTCCGGACATTTTGGGATGTGGCAAGGCAAGGTTCTAGATGTCCTTTTTCAACAAGGGATAGATCTGGCCATTGAAGAAAATAGACCAAATGCTATTGGAGAAGAAGATTGGAGAATTATCAACCGTGTTGCTTGCGGTACCATTCGATCCTACCTTGCTAGAGAGCAGAAATATCCATACACAAAGGAAACTTCTGCAAGTAAATTATGGAAAGCACTGGAGGATAAATTTTTGAAGAAAAACAATCAAAATAAATTGTACATGAAGAAGAGACTGTTTCACTTCACCTATGTTCCTGGTACCACGATGAATGAACATATCACCAGTTTCACTAAGTTGGTCACGGATTTGTAAAATATGGATACAACTTATGATGATGGTGACTTGGCCTTGATGTTGTTGGTGTCACTTCCTCATGAGTACGAGCACCTTGAAACTACTCTACTCCACGGAAATGACAAAGTTTCTCTCAGAGAAGTTTGTTCGGCTTTGTACAGCTATGAACAAAGAAAGCGAGAAAAACAGAAGGGCGGAGAAGGAGAAGCACTGTTCGTGAGGGGTCGTCCTCAAAATCAAACGAGGACAAGGAAAGGAAGATCTAAGTCAAGATCTAAACCCAACAAAGATGAATGTGCCTTTTGTCGAGAAAAGGGGCACTGGAAGAAAGACTGTCCGAAATTGAATAATAAGGCCAAACATAACAATGAAAAGGCAATTATGGATTCAAATGTAGCTGATTGTGATGATTCAGATTTCTCATTAGTTACAACGGAACCCTCAACGTCATTAGACATATGGTTGATGGACTCGGCTTGTAGCTATCATATGTGTCCCAACAAGGATTGGTGCGTGGACTTTCAAGAAGGAGAATATGGGAATCGTCCAAACAGCGGATAACAGCCCTCTTACCTCATATGTAATTGGTTCAATACGATTAAGGAATCATGATGGAATGATCAGAACATTAACAGATGTTCAATATGTATCGGGTTTGAAGAAAAATCTCATATATGTGGGAGCCCTGGAATCAAAAGGGTTCAAAATTATTGCAGAAAATGGAATGATGAGAGTATGCTCCGGTGCACTAGTGGTAATGAAGGCCAATCGGAAGAACAATAACATGTATCGTTATCTCGGTAGTATAGTTATTGGGACAACGACAGTGACGTCCAGTGACAACAAAGAGGCAGAAGCAACCAGGCTATGGCACATGCGCTTGGGACATGCTGGAGGAAAATCCTTGAAAACTCTATCAGATCAAGGATTGTTGAAAGGAGTAAAGGCTTGCAATTTGGAGTTTTGCAAGCATTGTATCAAAGGGAAACAAACAAGGGTTAAATTTTGTACAGCAATCCATAATACTAAAGGCATTTTGGATTATGTACACTGATGTTTGGGGTCCTTCCAAAACACCTTCATTAGGTGGGAAGCACTATTTTTTAACATTTGTTGATGATTTTTCCCGAACAGTATGGGTGTATACAATGAAGAGCAAAGATGAAGTGCTAGGAATTTTTCTCAAATGGAAGACGGTGGTGGAGAATCAAACGGGCAGGAGGATCAAATGTATTCGTACAGAAAATGGAGGTGAATACAAAAATGATCATTTCAATAAGGTCTGTGAAAATGATGGCATCGTCTGACACTTCACTGTCCGACATACACCACAACAGAATGGAGTGGTAGAACGCATGAACCGGACTTTGTTGGAGAAGGTAAGGTGTATGTTGTCCAATGCTGGCTTGGTCAAAGAATTTTGGGCTGAGGAAATTACATATGCATGCCACCTCATTAATAGCTTACCATCTGTTGCTATTGATGGCAAGACACCATTTGTAAAATGGTATGGAAATCCTGCTATAGATTATGACTCTTTGCACGTGTTTGGCTCAACTGCATATTATAATGTGACAGAGTCAAAAATGGATCCAAGGGCCAAGAAAGCTATTTTCATGGGGATTACTTCTGGAGTCAAAGGATATCGCTTATGGTGTCCTATGACAAAGAAAGTAATATTCAGCAGGGATGTTACCATCGATGAATCTGCTATGGTAAACAAGCACTACAAGAAAAATGACTTCTAGGGACGATAATAACGGTCGCTAAAAGCCTAAATGTGGTCCTAGAATATATTTAGCGACCAGTAAAAACTGGTCGCTAGATCCTCTATCGTTAAAGGCTAATAACAATGGGTTTGACATCTAGCCCGTAATTTTGTTTAGCGACCAGACTAATACTGGTCCTTGAAATGTATTAACGACGAGTTGTAATGTGGTCCTTATATAATTTCAAGGACCAGAAACATGGTCTTTACTGCAAATCAATGCCGTGTAATATTTATTGCTTTTAAACATTTAGCGACGAGTTTACCGGTCCTAAAATATTTTAAGGACAAGAATATCTGATCATTAATCTTATTAAGGACCAAGCATGGGTGGTCCTAAATTCTAATTTTTAATGAATGCTTAGATCTCATATATATATATATATATATATATATATATATATATATATATATATATATATATATATATATATATATATATATATATAAACAAATATAAAATTTACTCACAAAAAGATAATATAATGATATAAATGGTTTCATATATAATAATTAAGGACAAAAACTAAATAGTATATGTTAGTGGCATTGTACAGCCATGGTCGAATATATTTATGTACCCTTTAGCAAAAGATCTTGCTAACATCCCTAAATATAATATTTTGTCCAACATTTCTAGCAAAATAAAAGTCAACTTGTATGTCTCCAAAACCCACATCTTGATTTGTAAACTTTAGCCTCCAAAACCTGTAAAAATATTCAAAAAACTTTCCTTTAGCAAGTTGTAAATATCACTTGAAATTATATTAAATATTTTTTCCAGTTTTACTCTAATAATAATTTGACCACTTAATTACCTGAAAAAGTGTCCAAATTCACCAAGTGTATAATATATACACTTCAAAAATAAAGCATCAATATAAACGAGGCTGCATGAATATAAACAAAAATGAATTAGAAAAACTATGTGTTATATAGCCGTCATGTCATTTATGACAACATAAAAGGGTAATCCTCCACCAAGAACTGCAAATTCAATTTCAAGTTGAACATCTAAACTAGGTATATGTACTTTATGAAAATTTAAAACAATAGTTTATATATACACAAGGCACACCCGAAACAACAAAATGGATTCTTGGCTTTTAAATAGGAATGTAAAGTCCAAGTTCAAAAATGATCAAAGTCTATACAACAGAGCAACCAACAAAGAGAATAAATAATTAAAGCCAAAACCCAAACTAAGAGAGTCATTACCTTAAATTATTTTTTAGTATTTGAAAATACAAGAAGAAAATGGATCCTCAATCAAGAAGCGAGCACATATCTAGATTCAAAAGTAATGCACCATGAAGGTCAGCATAAGGTATATTACAAGTTTTTCACTAATATGTTTTCACCTGAAACACATTTGCTAACCAAGGAGAATATACTCCCATATGCTCACATGAAACTCATTCATACATGTCACGACCCAAACCCTGGTCGTGATGGCGCCCAACACAATGCTAGGCAAGCCCGACCATATTATCCCTTAAACCAGCCAGTTATTAATCAAATTAAACTCAAACAGTAATTAATTATATCGGGTGATAATCGAAACGTAAAACATACAAAATACGGTCCCAACATATCGTGGTGTCACGAGACTGAGCCTCTACAGAATAGCATCCTAATACAACCAAGTCTAGTCAAATAGGAAATCAACAAGATGATAAAGAAGGAGAAAACAAGCTCTGCGGACGCTGGCAGCTACCTCGTAGTCTCCGCAAAAGTAGACAAGGATCAGCAGCTAAAATGTCTCAACTGCTCTCGGGTACCTGTGGATCTGCACAGAAAGTGCAGGGGAGTGGGGTGAGTATATTTCAACTCAGTGAGTAACAATAATAAATAATAACTGAAGGTAAGAAATCCTGTGCTATCACTTAGCAGTTCTAAGGCAACCCTCACAGGTACGTCATCACTATAGTAGTACTCTAACCTCCAATCTACGTTTATCTCTACAAGATTCCACCCCGAACCAACCCTCACTCGTACCCCTACGGTGTACGGCCATCTCAACATATAAAGACACATACTTATGTCTATAATGTATAAGTATTTAAGTAGATAGTAGGGTATGATTAAGTATAATGCTGCGGCGTGCAGCCCGCTCCCATACATATACCGCTGCGGCGCGCAGCCCACTCCATTTTACGTCGACGGCGCTCACTGGGGGTGTATACAGACTTCGGAGGGGCTCCCTAGGCCCAAGCGCTATGGTGCTATGACGTGCAGTCAGGTCCACCATATATCACTGCGGCGTGCAGTCCGATCCAATATATATATATACATTTATAATTATACTGCTGCGGCGTGCAGCCCGATCCCATAATATACCAGCGCTCACTGGAATGTGTGCAGACTCAGACTCCGAAGGGGCTCCTACAGCCCAAGCGCAATAATACTGCGGCGTGCAGTCCGTCTCACATGTATATTACATGTATATTACATGTACATTACTGCGGCGTGCGGTCCGATCCAATATAGGTATCTATATACATAATACCTCATAATGGGTCCTCGACCCTATCCCAGTCAGTATGCACTTGGCCTCTCAGGCCCAATATAATATATCACAATGGGTCCTTGACCCTGTCTTATCTCAATCGGTATAGACTTGGCCTTTCAGGCCCACTCAGCTAGAACAGGGAATTCCACCCTAGATAATCTCTCTCAATGTACACATCTAGTACGGGCTCATATTATGCTATACAGCTAGAGCTATGGCTGAGTGTATGTTTCCAACACGATATAAAGGTCACCTAGCTCTATAGGTTCCCAAATGCTCTACAGACCGGCACAAGGCCCCAAACATGGCTATTAGCCCAATGGTACAGTTATAACCTCATTAACAATTGTACAACACAGTATTCTATTAGTCGGGAAGGACTAAGTCCGAACCCCCAATCACAATGTCACCACGTCCGTCATAGAACGCGTGTCTCATCTCAATATAGCACTGTAAAGTGCTAGTACGGGGTTTCAAACCCTCAGTACATTATTTACTACTACCACTCACCTCGAACCGGTAGAAGCTTCAATCCGCCTTGCGCTTGCCTCGCAATTCAATCTCCTCGGATGTCAACTCTGCTCAAAATCATAGAGAATGCATCAATATACGCTAATTTCACGAAATTCATTCGAAATAACCCAATTTATATCAAAACCCACAAGTTGTCAAAACCCGACTTTTGGTACACTTGTCGAAAAATTACAAAAATCACATATTCGGAATCCTCATCTCGATACGAGTCTAGGCATATAAAATTTACCAAAATCGGACTTCATTTGCCCACTCAAATCAGTGTTTTTCTTCAATTTAGGCTTAGGGCTCAAACCCACCTTAAATCTTCCATTTACAGGGATTTAACCAAGGATTTCATGTTAAAATGATGTAATTAAGCCACAAAACTTACCTCCAACGAATCCCCGATGAATTACCAGCAATTCCCGTGAGTTTCTCTCTCTAGAACTCAAAAATGGCGTCTTGGGTATATGAACCCGCGACTGGTTCTGTTCTGGTTTTAATTTCACTGCCAGACCATTCCTTCTATGCGATCGCAATGACCCTATGCGATCGCATAGAGTTAAATCTTCCTGCCAATTTCCCCTTCTATGCGATCGCAATGCACTCCCGCGATCGCATAGCACAACCTTCCAGGCCTCATCTTTTCTTCTCTGCGATCGCAACACTGGCTATGCGATCGCAATGCACAGTCTGACAAACATATGCGATCGCAACCCTTGCTGTGCGATCGCATAGCACATTTTGCTCACCCCTCCAATCTCTTCTATGCGATCGCACAAATGACCCTGCGATCGCAGAGCGCCAGGTTCCATACCTATGCGATCGCATCCCCTCTTACGCGATCGCATAGAACAACTCTGGGGCTCACTTCCATCCTTCTATGCGATCGCATCTACCCTATGCGATCGCATAGAGCATCCGTCTGCAACAAAACCAGCAGCCAACAGCAGTTCAAAAATAGAAGAAATGGTCCGTTTGGACCCCCGAAATCAACCCGAGGCCCCCCGGGACCCCAACAAAATCCACCAACATACTCCAAAACACGATACGAACCTGTTCCAATCATGAAAACACCATCCTAAGCATCAAAATCACCAATTACTCACGGATTCAAGCCTAAATTTCTTAAAACTTTCCGAATTACACATTCGATGAAAAACCCGACCAAACGACGCCCGAATGACCTGAAATTTTGCAGGCACATCCAAAATCACCTAACGGAGCTATTGCAACTGTCGGAATTCCATTCCGACCCCGGATCAAAATCTCACCTACCGTTCGGATTTCGCCAAAATTCAACCTTAGCCAATTCAAGCCTATTTCTACACCGGGCCTCCAAATTCAATTCCGATCGCTCCCCTAAGTCACAAATCACCTTCCGGAACTAACCGAATCATCGAATCCGATTCCGAGCCCTCTAACCAATAGTCAACTCCGGGTTGACTTTCCTTATTCAAGTCTCCTTCAAAAAGGCTATATGCCTCATTTTCAATCCAATTCACTCCTAACTCCCCCAATAGACTCTAGCACGTATATAAAAGCATGAATTATGTAATTACAACATAACGGGGTGGTAATTCCAGTGACGACGGGCCGGGTCGTCACATTCTCCCCCTCTTAAGCAAACGCTCGTCCTCGAGCGGGTCAAGAAACATACCTGAAGTCTCAAACAAGTGAGGATATCTGCTCTGCATCTCCCGCTCGATCTCCCAAGTGGCCTCCTCCATGGGTCGACCTCTCCACAGAACCTTAACTGATACAATCTCCTTGGACCTTAATTTTCTCACCCGACGACCCAAAATAGCAATAGGCTCCACATCATAGGATAGATTACCATCAAGCTGAATGGTACTGAAGTCTAATACATGAGACGGATCCCCGATATACTTCCGGAGCATAGACACTTGGAATACTGGATGAACACTGGATAAGCTGGGCGGCAAGGCCAACTCATATGCCACCTCTCCAACTCTCCTAAGTATCTCAAAAGGACCAATGTACCCGGGACTCAACTTCCCTTTCTTCCCAAACCTCATGACACCCTTCATAGGTGAAATCTTCAACAATACTCTGTCACCAACCATGAAAGACAACTCTCGAACTCTACGGTCCGCATAACTCTTCCGACGAGACTGTGCTGTACGAAGCCTCTCCTGGATCAACTTTGCTCTATCCAGAGCATCCTGGACTAACTCAGTCCCTATCAATCTAACCTCACCAGGCTCAAACCATCCGACGGGAGATCTACACCGTCTGCCATACAATGCCTCGTACGGGGCCATCTGAATACTCGACTGGTAGCTGTTGTTGTAGGCAAACTCGGCAAGTGGTAAGAATTCATCCCACGAACCACCAAAGTCAATCACACATGCTCGTAACATATCCTCCAGGATCTGAATAGTACGCTCAGACTGCCCGTCTGTCTGGGGGTGAAATGCTGTACTCAACTCAACCCTCGTACCCATCTCTCGCCGAAATGCTCTCCAAAACTGAGAAGTGAACTGAGTGCCTCTGTCAGATATAATAGACACTGGGACCCCATGCAACCTGACAATCTCCCGAATAAAGATCCATGCCAACCGCTCCGATGAGTAAGTAGTACTAACTGGGATGAAATGTGCGGACTTAGTCGGCCGATCAACAATCACCCATACAGAATCAAACTTCCTCGCTGTCCGAGGTAGCCCAGTAACAAAATCCATGGTGATCCTCTCCCATTTCCACTCGGGAATAACCATACGCTGAAGAACACCGCCCGGTCTCTGATGCTCATATTTGACCTGCTGGCAATTGAGGCACTTAGCTACATGCCTAACAATATCCATCTTCATTCTCCTCCACCAATAGTGCTGTCTCAAGTCTTGGTACATCTTTGCGGCACCTGGGTGAATAGAGTACCGCGAACTGTGTGCCTCCTCAAGTATCAACTCCCGCAAACCATCAACATTGGGCACACATATACGGCCTTGCATCCTCAAAACACCATCACTGTCGATAGTCACATCTCTAACATCATTATGCTGCACTCTGTCCTTAAGGACAAGCAAATGTGGGTCATCATACTGTCGCTCCCTGATGCGATCATATAAGGAAGATAGAGAAACAACACAAGCCAACACCCGACTCGGCTCCGAAATATCTAATCTCACTAGCCGATTGGCTGGAGCCTGAACATCATAAGCAAATGGCCTCTCCCCAACTGGGATGAAAGCTAAGCTGCCCATGCTAACCGCCTTCCTACTCAAGGCATCGGCCACCACATTGGCCTTCCCCGGATGATACAAAATAGTGATATCATAGTCCTTAAGCAATTCCAACCACCTCCGCTGTCTCAAATTAAGGTCCTTCTGTCTGAATAAGTGCTGAAGGCTGCGATGATCCGTGAACACCTCACATGAGACACCATACGGTAATGCCTCCAAATCTTCAAGGCATGAACTATGGCTGCTAGCTCTAAATCATGAACAGGGTAGTTCTTCTCGTGGGGCTTCAACTGACGAGAGGCATAAGCAATGACCCTACCCTCCTGCATCAACACACAACCAATGCCAACTCCTGAGGCATCACAATACACAGTATAAGGATCTGAAGCTGACGGCATAATCAAAACTGTTGTTGTGGTCAGTGTTGTCTTGAGCTTCTGAAAGCTCTCCTCGCACTCCTCGGACCATAAGAAAGGAACACCCTTCTGAGTCAATCTAGTCAAGGGTGAGGCAATAGAAGAGAATCCCTGGACGAATCGGAGATAATACCCTGCCAATCCCATAAAGCTACGGATCTCAGAAACTGAGGTCGGTCTGGGCCAACTCTGCACTGCCTCGACCTTCCTCGGATCTACCCTGAATACCATCACAGGACACCACGTGCCCTAAGAATGCCACGGACTCAAGTCAGAACTCACATTTGGAGAACTTGGCATACAGCTTCTCCTCTCTCAATCTCTGCAACACAACACTCAAGTGCCGAGCATGCTCCTCCTGGCTACGAGAGTAGACAAGTATGTCATCAATGAATACGATCACAAATGAATCAAGATACGGCCTGAATACACTATTCATCAGATGCATAAATGCTGCTGGGGCGTTGGTCAGCCCAAAAGACATCACAAGGAACTCATAGTGACCATATCCGGTCCGGAATGCAGTCTTCATAATGTCAGACTCTCTAATCTTCAGCTGATGGTAGCCCTGAACGAAGATCAATCTTCGAGAACACCCTAGCTCCCTGGAGCTGATCAAATAAATCATCAATACGAGGCAGAGGATATTTATTCTTCACTGTTACTTTGTTTAGTTGCCTATAGTCAATACACATCCTCATAGATCCGTCCTTCTTCTTAACAAACAGGACCGGTGCACCCCACGGCGACACACTCGGCCGAATGAACCCCTTATCTAGGAGTTCCTGGAGCTGCTCCTTCAATTCCTTCAACTCAGCTGGTGCCATCCGATACGGAGGAATAGAAATAGGCTGAGTGCCTGGCACCAAATCGATACCAAAATCAATATCCCTGTCCGGCGGCATGCCCGGCAAGTCCGAGGGAAACACATCAGGAAAGTCTCGCACAATGGGAACAGAATAAATACTGGGAGTCTGGGTCTCGACCTCCCGCACAAATGCTAAATAAGAGAGACATCCCTTCCCAACCATTCGTTGGGCCTCGAGGAAAGATATTACCTTGCTAGGTACATACTGAGTCATGCCTCGCCACTCGATCCTCTGAATGCCCGGCATAGCCAAAGTGACTGTCTTAGCATGACAGTCCAGAATAGCATGACATGGAGATAGCCAGTCCATGCCCAATATAACATCAAAATCAATCACGCTGAGAAGCAACAGGTCTACTCGGGTCTCCAGACCTCCAATAGTGACCAAACAGGACCGGTATACGTGGTCCACAACAATAGTATCCCCTACCGGGGTAGATACATGCACTGGCAGCTCAAGACACCCTCGGGTCGTGCCCAAACGAGGAGCAAAATATGTAGACACATAAGAATAAGTAGAACCAGGATTGGACAACACTGGCATCTCTGTGGCAGACTAAAATAATACCTGTGATAGCTGCATCAGAAGCAACGGCCTCAGATCGGCTCTGAAGAGTATAGCATCTAGCATGTCCGCCTGATCGGCCTCCCCCTTGAGGGAGACCCCTAGCTGACTGACCCTCACCCCTAGCTGGCGGGGTGGGTGATGAAGTAGAAGGACCAGATGACGAGGGCTGCCCCCTGTGCTGATAAGACCTAGAAACAAGACGGGGACACTCTCTACGGTAGTGCCCAAACTCTCCGCACTCGTAGCAACTCCCCGGTGCTGGGGGCTGAGACTGATAAGGACCTCTGGCGCTGGAGTGACCAGCTGATGAACTAGGCCGAGATGAACCCTGAGCAGATGGGGCCTGTAAAGAACTCTGAGCTGGCATGGCGCTGAGAGATGGCTAGCTCTGGTGCGAACCCTGATAACCGTGACTAGAAGACCACCCACGACGATCAGAGCAACCCGACTGCGAAGATCTGAAAGAGCGACCTCGGCTCTGATGACTCTGGCCTCTGCTCTGAGTGCCACTGGAACTAACTGCTCCTCGAGGCCTCTTGGCCTCCCTCTCATCCCGCTCCCGGCGACGATCTGTCTCTATGTCGCGAGCAATATCCACAGCATCCTCAAATGTACGACTCAAAACCCTCTCCCGAGTCATCGGAATACGAATGGGATAAATGAGGCCGTCCACGAAGCGCCCAATCCTCTCTCTGTCGGAATGAACTAACCACGGTGCATATCTGGACAACTCTGTAAACCTGATCTCATACTCTGACACTGACATGTCCCCCCGACGGAGACCCTCAAACTGCCTACGCATCTCCTCTCTCTGAGACCGAGGCACCCATTTCTCCAAGAACATAGTGGAGAACTCCGGCCATGATAGTGGTGCTGCTCCGGCTGGCCTGCGGCGCTCATAAGCCTCCCACCAAGCAAAGGCTGGTCCCCGAAACTGAAAGGTAGTGAAAGATACCCCACTGGACTCCAATATCCCTGCCGTACGAAGCATCCGACGGCACTTATCCAGAAAACCTTGGGCGTCCTCGCCCGGAGCACCAGTGAACACTGGAGGAGATAACCCGGTGAACCTCTCGAGATGACGCTGCTCATCGTCCGTCATAGCTGGGACCCTGTCCCCCTGAACCTGATATGCTAGATGAACCGGAACCACATGCTAAACTGGAGGAGCCTCTGGTGTCTGTAGGCCCTGCACTGCTGGCTCTGGAGTGCGTACTGCGGGGGTCTGATGACCACCCCCGGTCCCTGATGCAGCTGCTGCGGTAGTAACTGAAACCGCCTGTGCCAGGCCAGTGCAAACTGCTAGTATCTGAGCCAGGGTCTCCTGTAGACCCGGAATGACAATGGGCACAGCTAGTGCCTGATCTGGTGCTGTTGGCACCTCTGCAACTGGGGGCTGTGGGTCAGCTGGTACTGCCTTAGCTGCCCTAACTCCGCCACGACCACGACCGCGTCCTCAGCCTCTAGCAGGTGGTAGTGGTGGTCGTCCTCCACGTCCAGAAGCTCGAGTTCTCGCCATCCGCGAGAGAATAGAATGTCAAAGTTCAGCTCAAGTCAAAAGTAATCGCACGACAAGAATTCCAAGAATTGAAACTTTTCCTAAAAAGGTTTGCAGCCTCCCGAGGATAAGTACAGGCGTCCCCGCACCGATCCACGAGACTCTACCAACCGGCTCATGACTCGCGAGACCTATTAACCTAGGCTCGATACCAACTTGTCACAACCCAAACCCTGGTCGTGATGGCGCCCAACATAATGCTAGGCAAGCCCGACCATATTATCCCTTAAACCAGCTAGTTATTAATCAAATTAAACTCAAACAGTAATTAATTATATCGGGTGATAATCGAAACGTAAAACATACAAAATACGGTCCCAACATATCGTGGTGTCACGAGACTGAGCCTCTACATAATAGCATCCTAATACAACCAAGTCTAGTCAAATAGGAAATCAACAAGATGATAAAGAAGGAGAAAACAAGCTCTGCGGACGCTGGCAGCTACCTCGTAGTCTCCGCAAAAGTAGACAAGGATCAGCAGCTACAATGTCTCAACTGCTCTCGGGCACCTGTGGATCTGCACAGAAAGTGCAGGGGAGTGGGGTGAGTATATTTCAACTCAGTGAGTAACAATAATAAATAATAACCGAAGGTAAGAAATCCTGTGCTATCACTTAGCAGTTCTAAGGCAACCCTCACAGGTACGTCATCACTATAGTAGTACTCTAACCTCCAATCTACGTTTATCTCTACAAGATTCCACCCCGAACCAACCCTCACTCGTACCCCTACGGTGTACGGCCATCTCAACATATAAAGACACATACTTATGTCTATAATGTATAAGTATTTAAGTAGATAGTAGGGTATGATTAAGTATAATGCTGCGGCGTGCAGCCCGCTCCAATACATATACCGCTGCGGCGCGCAGCCCGCTCCATTTTACGTCGACGGCGCTCACTGGGGGTGTATACAGACTTCGGAGGGGCTCCCTAGGCCCAAGCGCTATGGTGCTATGACGTGCAGTCAGGTCCACCATATATCACTGCGGCGTGCAGTCCGATCCAATATATATATATATACATTTATAATTATACTGCTGCGGCGTGCAGCCCGATCCCATAATATACCAGCGCTCACTGGAATGTGTGCAGACTCAGACTCCGAAGGGGCTCCTACAGCCCAAGCGCAATTACTGCGGCGCGCAGCCCGATCCCATAATATATCACAGTGGGTCCTTGACCCTGTCTCAGTCAATATAGACTTGGCCTTTCAGGCCCAATATAACATCTCATAGTGGGTCCTTGACCCTATCTCATCTCAATCGGTATAGACTTGGCCTTTCAGGTCTGCTCAGCCTAGAACAGGGAATTCCACCCTAGATAATCTCTCTCAATGTACACATCTAGTACGGGCTCATATTATGCTATACAACTAGAGCTATGGCTGAGTGTATATTTCCAACACGATATAAAGGTCACCTAGCTCTATAGGTTCCCTAATGCTCTACAGATCGGCACAAGGCCCCAAACATGGCTTTTAGCCCTATTGTACAGTTGTAATATTAGTAACAGTCATACCACACAGTATTCTATTAGTCGAGAAGGACTAAGTCCGAACCCCCAATCACAATGTCACCACGCCCGTCACAAGACGTGTGTTCCATCTCAACATAGCACTGTGAAGTGCTAGTACGGGGTTTCAAACCCTCAGTACATTATTTACTACCACCACTCACCTCGAACCGGTAGAAGCTTCAATCCGCCTTGCGCTTGCCTCGCAAATCAATCTCCTCGGATGCCAACTCCGCTCAAAATCATAGAGAATGCATCAATATACGCTAATTTCACGAAATTCATTCGAAATAACCCAATTTATATCAAAACCCACAAGTTGTCAAAACCCGACTTTTGGTACACTTGTCGAAAAATTACAAAAATCACATATTCGGAATCCTCATCTCGATACGAGTCTAGGCGTATAAAATTTACCAAAATCGGACTTCATTTGCCCACTCAAATCAGTGTTTTTCTTCAATTTAGGCTTAGGGCTCAAACCCACCTTAAATCTTCCATTTACAGGGATTTAACCAAGGATTTCATGTTAAAATGATGTAATTAAGCCACAAAACTTACCTCCAACGAATCCCCGATGAATTACCAACAATTCCCGTGAGTTTCTCTCTCTAGAACTCAAAAATGGCGTCTTGGGTATATGAACCCGCGACTGGTTCTGTTCTGGTTTTAATTTCACTGCCAGACCATTCCTTCTATGCGATCGCAATGACCCTATGCGATCGCATAGAGTTAAATCTTCCTGCCAATTTCCCCTTCTATGCGATCGCAATGCACTCCCGCGATCGCATAGCACAACCTTCCAGGCCTCATCTTTTCTTCTCTGCGATCGCAACACTGGCTATGCGATCGCAATGCACAGTCTGACAAACCTATGCGATCGCAAACTGACCACGCGATCGCATAGAACAATAAGCTTCTTAGGCACCCCAGATCATTTTACCCTATGCGTTCGCACAAGTGACCCTGCGATCGCAGAGTGCCATGTTCCATACCTATGCGATCGCATCCCCTATTACGCGATCGCATAGAACAACTCGGGGGCTCACTTCCATCCTTCTATGCGATCGCATCTACTCTATGCGATCGCATAGAGCATCCGTCTGCAACAAAACCAGCAGCCAACAGCAGTTCAAAAATAGAAGAAATGGTCCGTTTGGACCCCCGAAATCAACCCGAGGCCCCCCGGGACCCCAACAAAATCCACCAACATACTCCAAAACACGATACGAACCTGTTCCAATCATGAAAACACCATCCTAAGCATCAAAATCACCAATTACTCACGGATTCAAGCCTAAATTTCTTAAAACTTTCCGAATTACACATTCGATGAAAAACCCGACCAAACGACGCCCGAATGACCTGAAATTTTGCAGGCACATCCAAAATCACCTAACGGAGCTACTGCAACTGTCGGAATTCCATTCCGACCCCCCGATCAAAATCTCACCTACCGTTCGGATTTCGCCAAAATTCAACCTTAGCCAATTCAAGCCTATTTCTACACCGGGCCTCCAAATTCAATTCCGATCGCTCCCCTAAGTCACAAATCACGTTCCGGAACTAACCGAATCATCAGAATCCGATTCCGAGCCCTCTAACCAATAGTCAACTCCGGGTTGACTTTCCTTATTCAAGTCTCCTTCAAAAAGGCTATATGCCTCATTTTCAATCCAATTCACTCCTAACTCCCCCAATAGACTCTACCACGTATATAAAAGCATGAATTATGTAATTACAACATAACGGGGTGGTAATTCCAGTGACGACGGGCCGGGTCGTCACAATACATTCAATGCAATACCAGCAACAACCATTTGTCATGAAAGAGCAAGTTGCAACTGGTGCAAATATATACAAGACCAATGATGAAACAATTTCAACCCAAGGTTTGTAAACCTAATTTATGTAACAAAGTTTTAATAAACAATCCAAGCTTCACAAAAATATATAACCAAACTGAAGATAAGTTCACCAACATAGCCATATCAAAATTGGTTGCAGCAATCTCATTATTACTAGCAACCAAAACACATATTTTAAGCTAACTAACTTGCACTTTGTACACTTTTTATTTGGATCAGCTGGATTATGTAGGATAGAATTGTAAATTTACAGCACAGGATCTTTTGGTATAGCAGTATGAAAAGGGTTGTGAGGTCGTAGTTAGCTGTTGAGGAAGAGATCTGTAAAGTATTCTCTTTCGTATTCCCCCAAACATGAATTCAGTGATAGTGATTTATGAAGATGGAATGTTTTATACCGCTGTATCTTCAGAGTTTCACACCTTTTTGTTTCTGAATCTAAAACTATATGCACAACTCAGATTCGTTTTTTTGGGAAGTTGTCCTTCCAGTTTTGTTATAATAAAGCCTCTTGTACGGTCTAATGCTTCTGACTTGACTCCAGATGTTTCATCTCTTGCAAAAAATTTTTACTAATTGCAGCAATGTATTGTATTCAAATATTTATTAAGTAAAAAATGATTGAAATGAATAAGTTGTTACTAACTTTGTATGTTCATCAATAAACATTCTCCTGATACGGTGATGCCGAAGGCTGGAAATTAGTGTGTTGAGCCATCGGAGACTGGACATTAGAGTGTTGACTTAAGAAAAATTCCTTTAGTTTCTTCAGTTCTTTCACCTCATCTTCTACAGTAGACAACCGATCCTTCAATGATTGGTTTTGGTCTAGAGCTGAGCGTAACTCGGATCTTAATTCGGCCTTCGAGGAACCACCATCATTCAAGTCTTTTGCTTTTACTCCACCCCCAAAGCTAAATACATGACTACACGTTTGAGGTCCAAAGCATTTTTCTACTATCTCTATGTTAGAAAGAGATGGTTCAGACTGCACCAATTCTTTAATTTTCACCTTCAAAAGAAACTTTTCTGTTAGAACCAATAACCAAAAGTTCTTACATGTTTAATTAACAAAACGCACATGTTTTGCAATTGTCTCTGAGTCAACAAGCTTGTTGTTCTTCTTGTGAGTCTCAAAAAAATAGTTGCCAAATTTGGTGGATTGACATCTTTCCCGTCCTTCACATTAAAGTCAAAACGTCAAATAATGCCTCCTCAATATTTAAAAAAAAAAAAGTTATGCTAAAACTTTTTGATAAATAATTTCTCTAATACGCTTGCTACCAATATGATGAGGCATCTTCAACTTAGCTCTATTTGCTGCATTCCTGTTGCTTTTTGCTTGAAAACGTTTAGTACAAAAATGTTATTTTACCAACCACTCCCATTGTTTCTTGTCTACTCCCTTTGGTGTATTCTTAAGAGCCTCTTGGATCGGCTTACCCCTCACGTATGTTGCATGTAATTTTCCTCTCCATTTGTTCCACAATTCTTTCATCCATCCCAAAATGTGATTGCGATGAATATCTAGGTTATCGCTTTCAAATTTGTCCTAAAATTAATTAAACATATCATAATACACACTTTAGCAAAAGGATAAAACCTTCAGAATAGATAAAACATTAAACAAATGATGAAACTACTATAGCAAAAGAAAATTAGTGTTATTTTGGTACATAAAGATAGTGCAAGTTCCATTTGAGGAAGAGATCAGTGACACACCCACGAGTGAGAAAGGTCAATGGTTAGGCATAGATTTAATTATATTATCTGTCATTCACAATTCTGTTGCTTATCAAACCAGTAACAGAATCAAGCAAATGGCAATTCAGATGCCAAAAACTAAAAGGGTATAGAAATAAATTACGAAACCAATTCATGGAAGCAAATGTGAAACAGATCCGGATGCAGGACGGAAGAACAATCAGCTGACACAGCAATACCAATAAAGTTATCAAAAGGTGCCAAGAAAAGGACAACTATTGTAAACTAAAGAAACAAAAATATCCTAGATCAGATTTGGATGAAATATAAAAAAAGAAGTTCCAAACTCTTTGGCCAAAAGCACAACAAGAATCAAAGAAAAGTAACCAAAAAAGAGAAAAACTAATGGGAAAAAAGTTTTTCAGTATTCTAACTAAGTGATCCAAGAATTCAGAATAAGTACCATATAATCCTGAAAAGAACTATTCTACTATAAGACACCTGAATGAAGCAATGAGATAACCCATATCAGAAATCAAGAATTGAAGCTAACATCTTTAATCAAATACTAAACTATCACACAACAAAGATAAAAAATTTACCAGACTAAATGTCACGCCCCAAATCGAGGGACATGACCGGCGCCTGACCGGGTTGCCCCAGTCAAGCGGACCTGGGTGCCTTTCATTCCCACGAGTTAACCCTGTGTTGATTGTTTCTCATTAACCTAATATATTACTAATCATAATTGATTTCACATTAAACAAATAAAACGATACGAGTGATTCATTAACAAGATTTCAATTTTTACAATGCCCGACCTAACATAATATATATACATAAGACTGGAGTCCCACAGTTTACATGTCTACAGAGCCTCTAGAATACAAAGGGAAATACAATACTTGCCGGTAACAAGGCTCCGGCTATACCTTACAAAACCAAAATGAAATCTAAACCGAGTGGCATGAACCACACAAGGCCCCGAGGAAGAAAGGGGCTCACCAAAAACGGCAGTGGAGGATGAAAGATACTACTGCCGATGAGCTGAAGTGCCTGCTACTGATCCACCTACAATCATGACACGAATGTAGCGCCCCCGGCAAAAGGGACGTCAGTACACTTGAATTGTACCGGTATGTATGGACAAACTTTGTCCCAAGTAAACTCAAGCCATTAAATTACATCAACAATTAATTAAGCCAGCCAGCCAACCATGTTTCCACATTTTCCTCATTTCAAATAATTCTCACACAAAGCACTTTCTACGATCAACCAATTTAACAATAACCAATCAATCACGTAAAGCACAAGTAGTCAAACAAAGGGGCAACCAGTGCCCCACAGGTTGCAAACTCTCCTGCTGTCTCCTTTCACAATTTCACATTATTGATTTTTGTATCAATTTTCAATAGCGATTTCGATCGCTTTCCATCCTTATTGCCCCCGACCACCCTTATTACCTCGGCCACCCTTATCACCCCAACCCACACCTTATTTCCCCACGTTGCGGCGCGCAACACGACCCCGCCTTACAGTTGAAAACACAACAATTTCAAACAATAGATAAGGTACTACACACAATTTCAACAAGTTCAAATAAGCAACTTACACATTGGTTCATGTTCTCAATTTCTTCTCAAGCCAATATCAAAACCAAGTTACAAATATTCCAAAATCGAAAATGCCCACATAATCACGTTCAACAATTTACCACAATTAAGGTGTTTCAAATTCCTTCCACAATAAGCCAATTATGCCATCACAATGGTTGTTCCCCATTTCTTTACCAATCTCGATTACCTTTTTATCATTCAATTCATATTTCATACCACACCACACGTAGCTCAACATCAATCAAATGCTCAACAAGGAAATCAAAGAATTACGTAAAATTTCTCAATTTGACACATGCCAAAACAATTCGCACACATTTGGGCGATTTTACAAGAATCAAAATTAGCCATACATACCTGGTGATGAGTTTTCTTCCGTTAACTTCCTACTTTATGGTTACCCACGCTATCTTACTCTTTCCAACCTTGTTCTTGAAGACTCTTACTTCTACTCACTTCTTGTTACTAAAAATCAAGTTCAATAATCATGCATGAGTGTAAAAAATTTATTTTTAAAAGCTATTATATGCAAGCCTCTCTTTACCCAATTAAAACTGAAAATCAAAGAAAATAGTTAGGGTTTTTACCTTGAAAAGATTGGGGATGTTGAATCCTTGCCCTAAGATCCCTTGGAATTAAGATGGTTGGAACAATCTTTGAAGATGAAAGATTTCTCTCTCTAAAAACCCTCTCTTCTCTCTCTAATTTTTGGTAAGATGATATGATAAAATGAAGAAGAAGTGTGTTATATTAAAGAAGAGATCGGGTCAAAATGTTACAAAAATCTGGGCCGGGGTCAATTATGCGGTGCACTATGCGACCGCAGAATCAACACGCGGTCCGCATAGTGACCGCAGAATTGCCCCAAATTTTACACAGGTTCTGTTAAGGAATGCGGTCACTATGCGGACCGCATGTTGATTCCGCGGTCGCAAAGTGCACCGCAGATTTGACATGCGATCGCATATCGACCGCACTTTTGACACGATTTTTGGGAAACTCTCTGGAACGTTTTGCGGCAAGAATGCGGTCCGCATGTCAGGTTTGCGGTCGCATTCTTGACCGCATATTTGACATTTTTCGGAAAAATTAATTCTCTACATTTTGGAAACTTAAATCACTACCAAGGGTCCGAACCGCGGCGAGCTTTCTACGCATTCCTAACACATTATTCGGACCATGACACCACAGCTACTAGGTTTTATGCACAAAATTTTTACGGGGCCTTACATCCTCCCCCTTAAGATCATTCGTCCTCGAATGAGGATTTTGAAATAAATGAGTTGGTTTTGAAAGACATGATATGCAACCATCAAAATTTTTGACTAACTCTTATATTTTAGAAAAATTTTGCTAGAGTTTCCTTTGTATTATGGACATATCCACCTGTCAGAGGGCCCCCGAAACACATTACCGAACAACAATATACAACTACAACACTTTTCACAACTGGTATACACTTTCTTACCTCAACGAATGCACATATTCTATCACATTGTTACAATTGCACATAAACTAGTCACTTCAATGAATTCTTACCTTATTAAACCAATTTAACACCATGTACACTCAACAAACCATTACCAATCTACACTTACTATTAGTCGTTTATTTAATACACGAATCTTTCTAAGGCTTCCATTTGTCAAGAAAGGCTCAAATGACCCAATGCGACAACACATTAAATTTATTACAAAATGAAGGAGACTTTACTAACACTAAGAGAGAAACGACTTGGACAAAATGACAATTACTAGGAGTAGAAGGGTCACCTAATTTCTTCTAGGCTTGATCAAACAAATGGGGGTACTTTTCTTTCATCTCTTTTTCCGCTTCCCATGTGGCCTCCTCAACTTGTTGACTTCGCCACAATACTTTAACAGAGGCAACTTCCTTATTTCTCAACTTACGGACTTGCCTATCAAGAATGGCAACTCTGGAACTTCTTCATATGACAAATCTTCATTAACCTCTATAGCTTCGACTGGCATGATGGTGGATGGATCTCCAATCACTTTCTTCAACATGGACACATGGAATACCGGATGCACCGATGACATCTCAGGAGGCAACTCTAGCCTATAAGCAACTTGACCAATCCTTTGAACGATCCGATATGGCCCGACATACCTAGGACTCAATTTCCCTTTCTTTCCGAATCGCATGACTCCCTTCATAGGAGATACCCTCAAGAACACCCAATCATCGACTTGAAACTCCAAATCCCTTCGACGAACGTCCGCATAGGACTTTTGACGACTCTGTGCTGTTTTCATTCTCTCCTGAATAACCTTGACCTTTTCCATAGCTTCGTACACCATATCCGGCCCTAGCAATTCCGCTTCACCTACCTCAAACCACCCGATTGGCGATCTACATCTTCTCCCGTACAATGCCTCAAACGGGGCCATTTGAATGCTAGCATGATAGCTATTATTGTAAGCAAATTCTATCAGTGGCAAGTGTTCATCCCAATTACTTTTAAAATCTAAGACACAAGCCCGTAACATATCTTCAAGCGTCTGAATGGTCCGCTCGGCCTGGCCGTCGGTCTGCGGATGGAAAGCTGTGCTGAGATTCACCCGAGTCCCCAAACCTTGCTGAAACTTCTTCCAAAAGTTAGTTGTGAACTGAGCCCCGCGATCTGAGATGATAGAAAGTGGAGTGCCATGAAGCCTTACTATCTCTTTGATGTACAATCTTGCATATTGCTCCGCGGTATCAGTGGACTTGACAGGCAGGAAGTGAGCTGATTTGGTGAGTCGATCTACTATCACCCATATTGAATCGAACTTACGCCTGAGTGCGAGGTAACCCTACCACGAAATCCATATTGATCATCTCCCATTTCCACCTTGGTATTTCTATAAGCTGAGTTAATCCACCGGGCCGTTGATGCTCGGCCTTCACTTGTTGACAGTTCGGACATTTAGCTACAAAGCTTGCCACATCTCTTTTCATACCGTTCCACCAATAAACCTCCTTGAGATCGTGATACATTTTCGTTGACCCAGGGTGCACAGAATACCTGGAAGTATGAGCCTCTGCCATCACTCTTTCCCGAAGCTCGTCCACATTCGGAACACATAGTCTATCTTGACACCGCAATACACCATCTTCGCTGCCTGAGTACAAATGCTGAGGTCTTGTTATTCATGACTGCTTCTTTTACCCGAACCAATGCTGGATCCATGAACTGTTTTTCCTTGATTTCCGCGACCAATGATGATTCTGCTCCATTATGCACCAAAATATCCCCCTCGTCCGACGCCGAAATACGAACCCCCAAACTGGATAATTGGTAAACCTCTCGAGCCAGGTGTCTCTGATCTACACCCAAATGAGCCAAACTACCCATGGATTTCCGACTAAGAGCGTCGGCTACCACATTTGCCTTCCCTGGATGGTACAATATGTCCATATCATAGTCCTTGAGTAGTTCTAACCACCGCCGCTGTCTCAGATTCAGCTCTTTCTGCTTGAACAAATACTGGAGGCTCTTGTGGTCCGAAAACACATCTACATGAACCCCATAAAGATAGTGTCGCCATATTTTCAAGGCAAACACAACAGCTGCAAGTTCCAAATCATGCGTCGGATAATTCTTCTCGTGATTCTTGAGTTGCCTGGAAGCGTAAGATATGACTTTCCCGTGCTGCATCAATACACATCCCAAACCAACCCCGGAGGCATCACAATAAACCACAAATCCCTCTGTGCCTTCTGGCAAGGCCAATACTGGTGCCGAGGTCAATCTTGACTTCAATTCCCGGAAACTTTTCTCACATGCTTCGGACCACTGGAACTTAACTGCCTTCTGCGTCAGTTTTGTCAATGGGGAAGCGAGGGTTGAGAATCCCTCTACAAACCTCTGATAGTACCCTGCCAGACCCAAAAAGCTGCGAATCTCTGTCGGGGTCGTGGGTCTAGGCCAATCTTTCACTGCCGCAATCTTCTAAGGATCCACCATAATTCCCTCACTGGAAATAACATGCCCTAGAAAAGCTACGGACTCCAACCAAAACTCACATTTTGAGAACTTGGCATACAATTGATGCTGAAGAAAGGTCTGCAACGCTGCTCTGAGGTGAACGGCATGATCTTCCCTGCTCCGAGAGTATATGAGAATATCGTCAATGAATACAATCACAAAGGAATCTAGGAATGGCTTGAAAACCCGATTCATAAGATCCATGAAAGCTGCTGGGGAATTGGTTAGCCCAAAAGACATGACCAAAAACTCGAAGTGACAAAGTGACGAGTTCTGAAGGCGGTTTTAGGAATATCCTGCTCCCTGATTTTCAACTGGTGGTACCCAGACCGTAAATCAATCTTTGAGAAGAACTTCGCTCCCCGCAATTGGTCAAACAGATCATCCACTCGAGGCAAAGGATATTTATTCTTGATGGTGACTTTGTTGAGTTGCCGATAATCAATACACATTCGAAGTGACCCATCTTTCTTCCTGACAAAAAGAACCGTAGCACCCCACGACGACACACTCGGTCGTATGAACCCTTTCTCTAATAAATCCCTCACTTGCTCCTTTAACTCCCTTAACTCTGCTGGCACCATTCTGTGTGGTGGAATGGATATTGGCTGAGTATCTGGCATTACATCGATCCCGAAATCAATCTCCCTATCCGGCGGGATGCCTGGAAGCTCATCTGGAAACACTTCAGGAAATTCATTCACAATTGGCACGGACTCGAGGGTAGGCACATCTGAGGTGGTGTCCGTTACCCGAACCAGGTGATAGATACACCCTTTCTTAATTATCTTCGAAGCCTTAAGGTAGGAAATAAACCTACCCCTTGGCACTACACCATTTCCTCTCCATTCAATAACTGGCTCGTTAGGGAACTCGAGCCTCATAACTCTCGTTCGACAGTCAAGTTTGGCAAAGCACGAATAGAGCCAATCCATCCCCATAATTACATCAAAATCTACCATCCCAAGCTCAATAAGATCGGCTGGGGTATCACGACCACCCACCGTAACAACACAATTCCTATAGACTCGTGAGGCAGTAATAGAATCACCGATTGGAGTCGACACCGAGAACGGCTCATGAAGCTGTTCGGGTACTATCCCAAAACTTGAAGCAATGAATGGAGTAACATAAGACAAGGAGGACCCTGGATCAATAAGGGCATAGCAATCAATAGTCTGAACAGACATGATACCTGTAACAACATCTGGAGAACCCTCGGCATTTTGGCGGCCACTCAATGCATAGAATCGGCTAGGTCCACCCCTACCACGAGCTCCACCCCTAGCTGCACCACGCCCTGCTGATGCTGGAGTACGCGCTGATGATGTAGCAGCTGAAGAACCGGATGACTGAGCAGATCCCCTACCTATACCCTGACTGGGTGCACGGCAGTCCCGCTGAATGTGACCTCTCACCCCGCACCCGAAGCACACTGGAAGGTCAAGGTAGCAAGTTTCTGTATGAAATCTCCCACACTCGGGGCATGTAGGTCTCCCCTGCTGCTGGGATCTCACCCCAGGATGACCAGACTGACGAGACCTCCTGCTGTCTGAACCGGGTCTCGAGTAACTGCCCTGCTGATGACTGTGCACGGATGGCGGTGCACTCGCGGAGGACTGAGCATATGACTGGGATGGCCCTGATGACCCCCTCCCTGGAAGTGATCTCCCTGAACGACCCATTGACCGGGCCCTGCTGCTACTTTCTCTTTCTGCACGAATCTTCAATTTCCTGGCCTCTGTGGCCTGAGCAAACCCCACAATCCTCCCATAGTTCATATCTGAGTGCAAAGCTGCTGTGGCGGCCTCGTTCACTACCAAAGGGCTAAGGCCCCGAACAAACCGTCGAACCCGGGCATCCATGGTCGACACTAAATGAGGAGCGTACTTGGACAACCTTACGAACTCCATGTGATACTCCCAAACACTCATACTGCCCTGTTTGAGGACCTCGAACTCCGTGGCACGGGCTGCCATCACCTCGGCAGGCAAGAAGTGGTCCATAAATGCATCTACAAACTCATCCCATCTGGCCGGAGGGCTCCCTTCCTCACGGGAATTCTCCCACATTTCCAACCATGAACGTGCCGCTCCCTTCAGCCTGTAAGAGGACAACTCTACCCCCTATATATCTGTAGCCTTCATCACTCTGAGGGTCTTGTATATCTCATCAAGGAATTCCTGTGGATCAGCCTCTAGATCGGTACCTGAAAATTCTGGAGGGGCCAATCGCAAGAACTGGTGGACTCTGGAGCCAAAGGAATCTCCCTGTCCGCTGGAGGATGCAGGGGCATCATGGGATCTCTGGGCTTGGGCGGCCACTAACTGTGTTAACATATGAATGGCTCCCCTAAGATCTTCATTAGAGATACTAGAGCCCGAAGCGGGAACTGTATTTGAGTCAGGAACACTGGCAGGAGGAATGGTGGCATCCTCTGCCGCGGCTGGAATAGGGACACTTGGGTTTTGAACAGATGGGTCAGGCAAATTCGGGACTGGTGCGTCATTCTCTCCCACGGCATCGGGTACATGATTAACCGCTGCACTTGGGTCGGCATTGGCCCTAAGGCCGAGTCTAGCCTTCTTCTTAGGTGCCATATTCTGAAAATTTGGGAACAAGGCACGAATTAGACACAGATATCTCCACATTGCACTTTACCGCACGATATAGATTATCAAAGAAGTAGGTAAATTCCTAAATGCTCGTGTAGCCCCCTACTTATATGATGTGGTCGACAACACACCTATAAGAAGGGCACTACTAGACACGGCTCCGAGACATCCTAGGACACTTTAAAACCTTAAGCTCGGATACCAAGTTTGTCACGCCCCAAATCGAGGGACATGACCGGCGCCTGACCGGGTTGCCCCAGTCAAGCGGACCTGGGTGCCTTTCATTCCCACGAGTTAACCCTGTGTTGATTGTTTCTCATTAACCTAATATATTACTAATCATAATTGATTTCACATTAAACAAATAAAACGATACGAGTGATTCATTAACAAGATTTCAATTTTTACAACGCCCGACCTAACACAATATATATACATAAGACCGAAGTCCCACAGTTTACATGTCTACAGAGCCTCTAGAATACAAAAGGGAAATACAATACTTGCCGGTAACAAGGCTCCTGCTATACCTTACAAAACCAAAATGAAATCTAAATCGAGTGGCATGAACCACACAAAGCCCCGAGGAAGAAAGGGGCTCACCAAAAACGGGCAGTGGAGGATGAAAGATACTACTGCCGATGAGCTGAAGTGCCTGCTACCGATCCACCTACAATCATGACACGAATGTAGCGCCCCCGGCAAAAGGGACGTCAGTACACTTGAATTGTACTGGTATGTATGGACAAACTTTGTCCCAAGTAAACTCAAGCCATTAAATTACATCAACAATTAATTAATTAAGCCAGCCAACCATGTTTCCACATTTTCCTAATTTCAAATAATTCTCACACAAAGCACTTTCTACGATCAACCAATTTAACAATAACCAATCAATCACGTAAAGCACAAGTAGTCAAACAAAGGGGCAATCGGTGCCCCACAGGTTGCAAACTCTCCTGCTGTCTCCTTTCACAATTTCACATTATTGATTTTTGTATCAATTTTCAATAGCGATTTCGATCGCTTTCCATCCTTATTGCCCCTGACCACCCTTATTACCTCGGCCACCCTTATCACCCCAACCCACACCTTATTTCACCACGTTGCGGCGCGCAACACGACCCCGCCTTACAGTTGAAAACACAACAATTTCAAACAACAGATAATGTACTACACACAATTTCAACAAGTTCAAATAAGCAACTTACACATTGGTTCATGTTCTCAATTTCTTCTCAAGCCAATATCAAAACCAAGTTACAAATATTCCAAAATCGAAAATGCCCACATAATCACGTTCAACAATTTACCACAATTAAGGTGTTTCAAATTCCTTCCACAATAAGCCAATTATGCCATCACAATGGTTGTTCCCCATTTCTTTACCAATCTCGATTACCTTTTTATCTTTAAATTCATATTTCATACCACACCACACGTAGCTCAACATCAATCAAATGCTCAACAAGGAAATCAAAGAATTACGTAAAATTTCTCAATTTGACACATGCCAAAACAATTCGCACACATTTGGGCGATTTTACAAGAATCAAAATTAGCCATACATACCTGGTGATGAGTTTTCTTCCGTTAACTTCCTACTTTATGGTTACCCACGCTATCTTACTCTTTCCAACCTTGTTCTTGAAGACTCTTACTTCTACTCACTTCTTTTTACTAAAAATCAAGTTCAATAATCATGCATGAGTGTAAAAATTTTATTTTTAAAAGCTATTATATGCAAGCCTCTCTTTACCCAATTAAAACTGAAAATCAAAGAAAATAGTTAGGGTTTTTACCTTGAAAAGATTGGGGATGTTGAATCCTTGCCCTAAGATCCCTTGGAATTAAGATGGTTGGAACAATCTTTGAAGATGAAAGATTTCTCTCTCTAAAAACCCTCTCTTCTCTCTCTAATTTTTGGTAAGATGATATGATAAAATGAAGAAGAAGTGTGTTATATTAAAGAAGAGATCGGGTCAAAATGTTACAAAAATCTGGGCCGGGGTCAATTATGCGGTGCACTATGCGACCGCAGAATCAACATGCGGTCCGCATAGTGACCGCAGAATTGCCCCAAATTTTACACAGGTTCTGTTAAGGAATGCGGTCACTATGCGGACCGCATGTTGATTCTGCGGTCGCAAAGTGCACCGCAGATTTGACATGCGATCGCATATTGACCGCACTTTTGACACGATTTTTGGGAAACTCTCTAGAACGTTTTACGGCAAGAATGCGGTCCGCATGTCAGGTTTGCGGTCGCATTCTTGACCGCATATTTGACATTTTTCGGAAAAATTAATTCTCTACATTTTGGAAACTTAAATCACTACCAAGGGTCCAAACCGCGGCGAGTTTTCTACGCATTCCTAACACATTATTCGGACCATGACACCACAGCTACTAGGTTTTATGCACAAAATTTTTACGGGGCCTTACATCCTCCCCCCCTTAAGATCATTCGTCCTCGAATGAGGATTTTGAAATAAATGAGTTGGTTTTGAAAGACATGATATGCAACCATCAAAATTTTTGACTAACTCTTATATTTTAGAAAAATTTTGCCAGAGTTTCCTTTGTATTATGGACATATCCACCTGTCAGAGGGCCCCCGAAACACATTACCGAACAACAATATACAACTACAACACTTTTCACAACTCTGGTATACACTTTCTTACCTCAACGAATGCACATATTCTATCACATTGTTACAATTGCACATAAACTAGTCACTTCAATGAATTCTTACCTTATTAAACCAATTTAACACCATGTACACTCAACAAACCATTACCAATCTACACTTACTATTAGTCGTTTATTTAATACACGAATCTTTCTAAGGCTTCCATTTGTCAAGAAAGGCTCAAATGACCCAATGCGACAACACATTAAATTTATTACAAAATGAAGGAGACTTTACTAACACTAAGAGAGAAACGACTTGGACAAAATGACAATTACTAGGAGTAGAAGGGTCACCTAATTTCTTCTAGGCTTGATCAAACAAATGGGGGTACTTTTCTTTCATCTCTTTTTCCGCTTCCCATGTGGCCTCCTCAACTTGTTGACTTCGCCACAATACTTTAACAGAGGCAACTTCCTTATTTCTCAACTTACGGACTTGCCTATCAAGAATGGCAACTGGAACTTCTTCATATGACAAATCTTCATTAACCTCTATAGCTTCGATTGGCATGATGGTGGATGGATCTCCAATCACTTTCTTCAACATGGACACATGGAATACCGGATGCACTGATGACATCTCGGGAGGCAACTCTAGCCTATAAGCAACTTGACCAATCCTTTGAACGATCCGATATGGCCCGACATACCTAGGACTCAATTTCCCTTTCTTTCCGAATCGCATGACTCCCTTCATAGGAGATACCCTCAAGAACACCCAATCATCGACTTGAAACTCCAAATCCCTTCGACGAACATCCTGCATAGGACTTTTGACGACTCTGTGCTATTTTCATTCTTTCCTGAATAACCTTGACCTTTTCCATAGCTTCGTACACCATATCTGGCCCTAGCAATTCCGCTTCACCTACCTCAAACCACCCGATTGGCGATCTACATCTTCTCCCGTACAATGCCTCAAACGGGGCCATTTGAATGCTAGCATGATAGTTGTTATTGTAAGCAAATTCTATCAGTGGCAAGTGTTCATCCCAATTACCTTTAAAATCTAAGACACAAGCCCGTAACATATCTTCAAGCGTCTGAATGGTCCGCTCGGCCTGACCGTCGGTCTGCGGATGGAAAGTTGTGCTGAGATTCACCTGAGTTCCCAAACCTTGCTGAAACTTCTTCCAAAAGTTAGCTGTGAACTGAGCCCCGCGATCTGAGATGATAGAAAGTGGAGTGCCATGAAGCCTTACTATCTCTTTGATGTACAATCTTGCATATTGCTCCGCGGTATCAGTGGACTTGACAGGCAGGAAGTGAGCTGATTTGGTGAGTCGATCTACTATCACCCATATTGAGTCGAACTTTCGCCGAGTGCGAGGTAACCCTACCACGAAATCCATATTGATCATCTCCCATTTCCACCTTGGTATTTCTATAAGCTGAGTTAATCCTCCAGGCCGTTGATGCTCGGCCTTCACTTGTTGACAGTTCGGACATTTAGCTACAAAGCTTGCCACATCTCTTTTCATACCGTTCCACCAATAAACCTCCTTGAGATCGTGATACATTTTCGTTGAACCAGGGTGCACAGAATACCTGGAAGTATGAGCCTCTGCCATCACTCTTTCCCGAAGCTCGTCCACATTCGGAACACATAGTCTATCTTGACACCGCAATACACCATCTTCGCTGCTGAGTACAAATGCTGAGGTCTTGTTATTCATGACTGCTTCTTTTACCCGAACCAATGCTGGATCCATGAACTGTTTTTCCTTGATTTCCGCGACCAATGATGATTCTGCTCCATTATGCACCAAAATATCCCCCTCGTCTGACGCCGAAATACGAACCCCCAAACTGGCTAATTGGTAGACCTCTCGAGCCAGGGGTCTCTGATCCACACCCAAATGAGCCAAACTACCCATGGATTTCCGACTAAGAGCGTCGGCTACCACATTTGCCTTCCCTGGATGGTACAATATGTCCATATCATAGTCCTTGAGTAATTCTAACCACCGCCGCTGTCTCAGATTCAGCTCTTTCTGCTTGAACAAATACTGGAGGCTCTTGTGGTCCGAAAACACATCTACATGAACCCCATAAAGATAGTGTCGCCATATTTTCAAGGCAAACACAACAGCTGCAAGTTCCAAATCATGCGTCGGATAATTCTTCTCGTGATTCTTGAGTTGCCTGGAAGCGTAAGATATGACTTTCCCGTGCTGCATCAATACACATCCCAAACCAACCCTGGAGGCATCACAATAAACCACAAATCCTTCTGTGCCTTCTGGCAAGGCCAATACCGGTGCCGAGGTCAATCTTGACTTCAATTCCTGGAAACTTTTCTCACATGCTTCGGACCACTGGAACTTAACTGCCTTGTGCGTCAGTTTTGTCAATGGGGAAGCGAGGGTTGAGAATCCCTCTACAAACCTCCGATAGTACCCTGCCAAACCCAAGAAGCTACGAATCTCTGTTGGGGTCGTGGGTCTAGGCCAATCTTTCACTGCCGCAATCTTCTGAGGATCCACCATAATTCCCTCACCGGAAATAACATGCCCTAGAAAAGCTACGGACTCCAACCAAAACTCACATTTTGAGAACTTGGCATACAATTGATGCTGAAGAAGGGTCTGCAATGCTGCCCCGAGGTGAACGGCATGATCTTCCCTGCTCCGAGAGTATATGAGAATATCGTCAATGAATACAATCACAAAGGAATCTAGGAATGGCTTGAAAACCCGATTCATAAGATCCATGAAAGCTGCTGGGGCATTGGTTAGCCCAAAAGACATGACCAAAAACTCAAAGTGACCATAACGAGTTCGAAAGGCGGTTTTAGGAATATCCTGCTCCCTGATTTTTAACTGGTGGTACCCAGACCGTAAATCAATCTTTGAGAAGAACTTCGCTCCCTGCAATTGGTCAAACGGATCATCCACTCGAGGCAAAGGATATTTATTCTTGATGGTGACTTTGTTGAGCTGCCGATAATCAATACACATTCGAAGTGACCCATCCTTCTTTCTGACAAAGAGAACCGGAGCACCCCACGGCGACACACTCGGTCGTATGAACCCTTTCTCTAATAAATCCCTCAGCTGCTCCTTTAACTCCCTTAACTCTGCTGGCGCCATTCTGTATGGTGGAATGGATATTGGCTGAGTATCCGGCATTACATCGATCCCGAAATCAATCTCCCTATCCGGCGGGATGCCTGGAAGCTCATCTGGAAACACTTCAGGAAATTCATTCACAATTGGCACGGACTCGAGGGTAGGCACATCTGAGGTGGTGTCCGTTACCCAAAGCAGGTGATAGATACACCCTTTCTTAATCATCTTCGAAGCCTTAAGGTAGGAAATAAACCTACCCCTTGGCACTACACCATTTCCTCTCCATTCAATAACTGGCTCGTTAGGGAACTCGAGCCTCATAACTCTCGTTCGACAGTCAAGTTTGGCAAAGCACGAATAGAGCCAATCCATCCCCATAATTACATCAAAATCTACCATCCCAAGCTCAATAAGATCGGCCGTGGTATCACGACCACCCACCGTAACAACACAATTCCTATAGACTCGTGAGGCCGATTTAAGTCGACACAGAGAACGGCTCAGAGAACTGCTCACGAAGCTGTTCGGGTTCTATCCCAAAACTTGAAGCAATGAATGGAGTAACATAAGACAAGGAGGACCCCGGATCAATAAGGGCATAGCAATCAATAGTCCGAACAGACAGGATACCTGTAACAATATCTGGAGAAGCCTCAGCATTTTGGCGGCCACTCAATGCATAGAATCGGCTAGGTCCACCCCTACCATGACCCTGACGGGGTACACGGCAGTCCCGCTGAATGTGACCTCTCACCCCGCACCCGAAGTACACTAGAAGGTCAAGGTAGCAAGTTTCTGTATAAAATCTCCCACACTTGGGGCATGTAGGTCTCCCCTGCTGCTGGGATCTCACCCCAGGATGACCAGACTGACGAGACCTCCTGCTGTCCGAACCAGGTCTCGAGTAACTGCCCTGCTGATGACTGTGCACGGATGGCGGTGCACTCGCGGAGGACTGAGCATATGACTGGGATGGCCCTGATGACCCCCTCCCCGGAAGTGATCTCCCTGAACGACCCATTGACCGGGCCCTGCTGCTACTTTCTCTTTCTGCACGAATCTTCAATTTCCTGGCCTCTGTGGCCTGAGCAAACCCCACAATCCTCCCATAGTTCATGTCTGAGTGCAAAGCTGCTGTGGCGGCCTCATTCACTACCAAAGGGCTAAGGCCCTGAACAAACCGTCGAACTCGGGCATCCATGGTCGACACTAAATGAGGAGCGTACTTGGACAACCTTACGAACTCCATGTGATACTCCCAAACACTCATACTGCCCTGTTTGAGGACCTCGAACTCCGTGGCACGGGCTTCCATCACCTCGGCAGGCAAGAAGTGGTCCATAAATGCATCTACGAACTCATCCCATCTGGCCGGAGGGCTCCCTTCCTCACGGGAATCCTCCCACATTTCGAACCATGAACGTGCCGCTCCCTTCGGCCTGTAAGAGGCCAACTCTACCCCCTCTATATCTGTAGCCTTCATCACTCTGAGGGTCTTGTATATCTCATCAAGGAATTCCTGTGGATCAGCCTCCGGATCGGTGCCTGAAAATTCTGGAGGGGCCAATCGCAAGAATTGATGGACTCTGGAGCCAAAGGAATCTCCCTGTCCGCTGGAGGAGGTAGGAGCATCATGGGATCTCTGGGCCTGGGCGGCCACTAACTGTGTAAACATATGGATGGCTCCCCTAGGATCTTCATTAGAGATACCAGAGCCCGAAGCGGGAACTGTATTTGAGTCAGGAACACCGGCAGGAGGAATGGTGGCATCCTCTGCCGCGGCTGGAATAGGGACACTTGGGTTTTGAACAGATGGGCCATGCAAATTCGGGACCGGTGGGTCATTCTCTCCCACGGCATCGGGTACATGATTAACAGCTGCACTTGGGTCGGCATTGGCCCTAAGGCCGAGTCTAGCCTTCTTCTTAGGTGCCATATTCTGAAAATTTGGGAACAAGGCACGAATTAGACACGGATATCTCCACATTGCACTTTACCGCACGATATAGATTATCAAAGAAGTAGGTAAATTCCTAAATGCCCATGTAGCCCCCTACTTATATGATGTGGTCGACAACACACCTATAAGAAGGGCACTACTAGACACGGCTCCGAGACATCCTAGGACACTTTAAAACCTTAAGCTCTGATACCAAGTTTGTCACGCCCCAAATCGAGGGACATGACCGGCGCCTGACCGGGTTGCCCCAGTCAAGCGGACCTGGGTGCCTTTCATTCCCACGAGTTAACCCTGTGTTGATTGTTTCTCATTAACCTAATATATTACTAATCATAATTGATTTCACATTAAACAAATAAAACGATACGAGTGATTCATTAACAAGATTTCAATTTTTACAACGCCCGACCTAACACAATATATATACATAAGACTGGAGTCCCACAGTTTACATGTCTACAGAGCCTCTAGAATACAAAAGGGAAATACAATACTTGCCGGTAACAAGGCTCCGGCTATACCTTACAAAACCAAAATGAAATCTAAACCGAGTGGCATGAACCACACAAGGCCCCGAGGAAGAAAGGGGCTCACCAAAAACGGGCAGTGGAAGGAGAAGGATACTACTGCCGATGAGCTGAAGTGCCTGCTACTGATCCACCTACAATCATGACACGAATGTAGCGCCCCCGGCAAAAGGGACGTCAGTACACTTGAATTGTACTGGTATGTATGGACAAACTTTGTCTCAAGTAAACTCAAGCCATTAAATTACATCAACAATTAATTAATTAAGCCAGCCAACCATGTTTCCACATTTTCCTCATTTCAAATAATTATCACACAAAGCACTTTCTACGATCAACCAATTTAACAATAACCAATCAATCACGTAAAGCACAAGTAGTCAAACAAAGGGGCAATCAGTGCCCCACAGGTTGCAAACTCTCCTGCTGTCTCCTTTCACAATTTCACATTATTGATTTTTGTATCAATTTTCAATAGCGATTTCGATCGCTTTCCATCCTTATTGCCCCCGACCACCCTTATTACCTCGGCCACCCTTATCACCCCAACCCACACCTTATTTCCCCACGTTGCGGCGCGCAACACGACCCCGCCTTACAGTTGAAAACACAACAATTTCAAACAGCAGATAAGGTACTACACACAATTTCAACAAGTTCAAATAAGCAACTTACACATTGGTTCATGTTCTCAATTTCTTCTCAAGCCAATATCAAAACCAAGTTACAAATATTCCAAAATCGAAAATGCCCACATAATCACGTTCAACAATTTACCACAATTAAGGTGTTTCAAATTCCTTCCACAATAAGCCAATTATGCCATCACAATGGTTGTTCCCCATTTCTTTACCAATCTCGATTACCTTTTTATCTTTCAATTCATATTTCATACCACACCACACGTAGCTCAACATCAATCAAATGCTCAACAAGGAAATCAAAGAATTACGTAAAATTTCTCAATTTGACACATGCCAAAACAATTCGCACACATTTGGGCGATTTTACAAGAATCAAAATTAGCCATACATACCTGGTGATGAGTTTTCTTCCGTTAACTTCCTACTTTATGGTTACCCACGCTATCTTACTCTTTCCAACCTTGTTCTTGAAGACTCTTACTTCTACTCACTTCTTTTTACTAAAAATCAAGTTCAATAATCATGCATGAGTGTAAAAATTTTATTTTTAAAAGCTATTATATGCAAGCCTCTCTTTACCCAATTAAAACTGAAAATCAAAGAAAATAGTTAGGGTTTTTACCTTGAAAAGATTGGGGATGTTGAATCCTTGCCCTAAGATCCCTTGGAATTAAGATGGTTGGAACAATCTTTGAAGATGAAAGATTTCTCTCTCTAAAAACCCTCTCTTCTCTCTCTAATTTTTGGTAAGATGATATGATAAAATGAAGAAGAAGTGTGTTATATTAAAGAAGAGATCGGGTCAAAATGTTACAAAAATCTGGGCCGGGGTCAATTATGCGGTGCACTATGCGACCGCAGAATCAACATGCGGTCCGCATAGTGACCGCAGAATTGCCCCAAATTTTACACGGGTTCTGTTAAGGAATGCGGTCACTATGCGGACCGCATGTTGATTCTGCGGTCGCAAAGTGCACCGCAGATTTGACATGCGATCGCATATCGACCGCACTTTTGACACGATTTTTGGGAAACTCTCGGGAACGTTTTGCGGCAAGAATGCGGTCCGCATGTCAGGTTTGCGGTCGCATTCTTGACCGCATATTTGACATTTTTCGGAAAAATTAATTCTCTACATTTTTGAAACTTAAATCACTACCAAGGGTCCGAACCGCGGCGAGCAAGCTCGCCGCGAAGAATTCTACGCATTCCTAACACATTATTCGGACCATGACACCACAACTACTAGGTTTTATGCACAAAATTTTTACGGGGCCTTACACTAAACCCGAATTAAAGCTACCTACTTTAATCAAATAACTATGAGAAAGGTAGTGCAAGTTCCATTTAAGGAAGAGATTAGTGGCAGTAGAAAATGTCATCACAAGGGAAAGTAATTTTCACTTTATTCACCACTTTCCTTTTCTTTCTGCAAGCATATCTATGAGTTATTCCTAGATAGCTAATTATGAAGTGACACTCATAAATACATAAGTAGACCCAAATCTTTCATAAGATCACCTAACGGAAAGGGACACCGCCATGACAGCAAACAAGAATTGCAATCCTGGTTTGTCCCGCCAAAAAATCCAATAGACTCAAATCCAATAAGTTAAAAAGATTTATCACACTCATATGAGCGCTCACTAAGTATGACAGAACATATGTTTCTTTGAAAGCAACAGAATATAGAGAACCCTTAGAAACTTCCCATCATATGCAGCCGCATCCTTGTTCTCGAGTTGAGAATTCCAGTTTCTTCAGAAACTTCCCATCCTATACAGGATTTTTCTTGTTCTCGAGTTGAGAATACAAGGGGAATCTTGAGAATTCCAATTTCTGCTCATAGGGTAAAACAGAAATATTTCGAGTTGTTACAAGTAGCTTATAAACAAATTTGAACCATTTCTTACCTCAATAGCTGCCCACATGTGATTTACCTTTTCTTCTTTAATATCAATCCATGATGACACTCCCAACAGACACATATTACGATCACAGACTATTATTCCCAAGTGCCTCAAAAATAGATTGCTATTCTTTCCAACAGTTCGATTATTGTAAACTGTTACTTTCAACTTTTCTCCAACTTCAAGTGATGCAACTTCTTTACACTTATTCCTTCCACGAACTTTTTTTACCTTTTCAGTAGTACCTGAACCTGCATTGGACGATTCAGTAATATCTAAAACTATTGTATGTGTCAAGTGAATTTATAATCATAGGTCAATCAAACATGTTTCAACTGTTTGCATAGCTTGGTCAGTGGGTGGAGGAAATTGAGTCTCAGTTTGCATCTGATTTTTTCTGGGAGCAAATGAGTTTGTCTTTGTAGATGCAGACAATAGAATATCAGTAGATGGAGGCAATGAAAAATTAGTTTGCATCTTCTTTTTTTCAGGAACTGGGGAGTTTTTCTTTGTTGCTAGCATTCCTTGACCAACAGATAGACGAGAATTTGATCTTGCACCAATAGAAGATATTAACATACTTTGACTTCCTTCACCAATAGAAGGTTTAGACATATTTTGAGGGGTAAGAAAAGTATTATGATGGAAGGATTCCACCTTATTCCCAGACGCCCCTAAAGAGCACATTGATCTAAGACCTCGCCTTCGTCCCTTTGCTAGAGCACCAGGTGGAAGGAATCCATATTTGGCAGCCTTCGCAGTTGATCCAACCTCAATTTCAAGCTTTGATCTTTTCATGTTAGCCGTACAAAACAATCAAAAGAATCCAAAATAAGAATGACATAGTGAAACTAATGTATTAACAAAAAAAATCATGCAATCAGAATGTAAATAGTTAATATATCAATACATAAGAATGACATAAAAAAATAATGTATTAACAAAAAAAATCATGCAATCAGAATATAAAACAGTTACTATATCAATACATAAAGAGATTTTTACCTCATCTGCTCTTTTTCGTTTATTTTGTGAAGGATTTGTTGTATCTACAATACTGTCATATATGTTTTCCACAATCTCATAAGAATCACGAGGTTTAGTCTTCCTCACGACACGCCAACCCTTATTTAAATTGTCATTAGCATAAAATACTTGAGATGCTTGGTCCGCTAATACAAAAGGCTCATGTGTTTTTAAAAATCGACCCCAATTAACACTTATAAATTCATATTCATCTTGTTTAACTCCGTTTTTTATCATATACATCAAACCAATTACATCTAAACAAAATCACTTTTCTACCAGGGACGAATTGCAATTGAAGTATATCAGTCAAAACTCCATAGTAATCAAGATTCTCGCTATCTTTATCAATCGCACCAACTACAACTATCCCACAATTTTGAGTCTTTAGCTGATTATCATGATCTTCCACATGAAATCTGTACCCATTAACAATGTAGCCATTATAACGTCTCACATATCCGGTCGGACCACGTGAAAGTGAGAGTAAATCTTTCATGATCTTACTATTATCTTCTTTATACAATTGTGCGACCAACCAACGAGATAAATTGAAAACTTTAGTTTAAGAAATACACTATTAAATTTTAATATTTCAAGTCTACCTATTACTCACCCTATCTTTAAACCACTCAATAAACTGTTTGTTCCAATCTGCATCGGACAAGTGTTGAAGATTTTTAACATGAATTTGTGCAAACTCTGTACAAAATTTTGATCAACCACAAATGTTATACAGAAGGAGAAATAATCTTAAAGAAAATATGAAGAGAAGGAAATGATATGAAATACAATTTTTCATACTCGAGATATGGTAGAACTTCATCGCAATTCTTCAATATGTATATATGTGCCTGTTCCAATTCATTTGCGTCAAGCTCCTTTTGTTTTCCAGCCCCTAAAGTTTTTCCAGGTTGACAAAATAGAGATAAACCTCCAGGAGAATTCTTTAAACCACCATCATAATTCCATCCAGGCTGATTGAACTTTGTGTCAATTTTATGCAGATACCTTGAGCATAAGGTCATGCATTCAGTTGCAATGTATCCCTCTGCAATACACCCTTCCGGACATGCCCTATTACCGATAAGAGATTTCAAAAAATATAGCCATCGCTCCACAGGATACATCCACTGACAATGAATAGGCCCAACAATCTTAGCTTCATTCGCTAAATGAATAGGCAAGTGCACCATGAGATCAAAAAATGAAGGAGGGAATACTCTTTCTAACTTGCAAAGAGTTAAAGGAATTTTGGCTTCAATTTGCTCCAACTCTTCCCTCCTTAACTCCTTTGATCCAAGGACATTAAAAAATAAAGATAACTCAATAAGTGGTTCACACACTTCTTTGGATAATAGACCACGAAGTGCAAATGGAAGCAAATACTGTAGAAGAACATGACAATCATGACTCTTTAAGCCATAAATCTTGTGATCTTTCATATTCACACATTGAGAAATATTAGATGAAAATCCATTCGGGACTTTTAAATTCTTTAAGAAAAGGCATAACTTGTGCTTTTCTTCAAGAGACACTGTGTAACATGCAGTTGGAATTTCATATTTTTCCCCTTTTTTGATTGGGTGCAATTCCGACCTAATGTTCATTTCTTGTAAATCTAGCCGAGTTTTAATTTTGTCCTTGGTCTTTCCTTTGGCATTCATGATTGTACCCAAAATGTTATCACATATATTCTTCTCAATATGCATAACATCCAGATTATGTCGCAACAAAAGAGATTTCCAATAAGGAAGTTCAAAAATAATACTCTTCTTGTTCCAATTATCCTTTCGAGCATCATGTGATATTTTGATCCGTTTCTTTGGATCCTTTGTTAATTGTATCCCTTCAAGATCTTGTTCTTGATTAAGTATCTCAATACCATAACGCTATTTTGGTGGGAGCCTTCGCTTTTTTGTTCCATCAAATGACTTCTTATCATTCGTCCATTTATGATTTAGAGACACTACTGAAAAATTGGCCTACGGTAACGGTTGGTAAACCGTTCCCGTAGACTGTCTAACCGTTGCCATACAGATATGGGAACGGTTTACAAACCGTTCCATCAGCTCGCGTGGCAATAGGTCTATGGGAACGGTGCTTGTAACGGTTTGCATTCTCCGTGGTTATAGATGCATCTATCGCAACGGTTTTCCCTTTCTCTCTTGGAACGGTTTATAGTGTATATAGAACGGTTATTAACCGTTACCATATTATTTAATGCAACACTTTTGTAAGCTATTGTTACGGTTATTTATGGATATAACAATGTTCCTTTATCCCTATTGCAACGGTTTTTTTGTGTGGGAACGGTTTATATGTTATAATGTAACGGTTTGTATGACCTATCGCAACGGTTTGCATTGTGTCATGAAACACCAATTTGGGTCATATTGCAATGGTTCTGGTAAGCTATTGCAACGGTTCAGTTGTAAAAAAATTAATATAGCGCCTAATATAAATAAATATTTATATATATAAAATAAATTATAATAAAACTAAAATTTAAATAAATTATAAAATGAAACTTTTAATAATATAAATTATCCATGAAGCAGATAGTATCCATAGAGCAAATGTTCTACCCCAAATGCACAAGTTTAATACATTTCAAGAGAGTTTTTAAAAAGATTGATAACAAAAGATTCCTATAGAACATTCATCTATAGGAATTCAAATTTCATCTCAAGTACGGTCTAGTTCTTCACTTTCATCATCTTCTTAGATTTCTTGATTTACTCCACCTACAAAAAATGATAAATAAAGTCATTACTCTTCAATAGGATAAACTAAGCCATAGCTTGAAAGAAAAATAAGTAAATCACCCCATCATCATTGAAAATATCATTACCAAGAGTTATATCGTGAAAACCTTTTGGAAATTAACGAGCTGGATTAACAATTGTGCCTCGTATCAATAAGTGAGCTTCAGACACATCGGTTATATAAAAAGAGTGCTACATGCACTGTGCTTGCTAACTGCAAACCTATACCAAGAAACACTGATTCTTTGAACTGATACAGAGAAATTTTCAGAGCATCCAATAGGATATTGCAGAATGAATACCAAGTAGCATCCTTCTTAGTAGCAGGGTCCGGGGAAAGAATAGGGAAGGTTATTTCACTATATTTTTTACCAGGGACAGGGCCTATCACAAGAATATTTTTTTTATTGGGGCGATAGCTCTGAAAAGACAAATTGCCAATCTTTTCTTTCATCTCGGGAGAAATACGATCGGGAGGAGCTAATTCAAACCCCTCCGGTAAAATAAGAACAGCCCCCACGTTCAACCCCCCCTTTTACCTAAATGGTTTCAATTTCAACCAATCTGTAGTTGACAATCAAGGCCGTGTAAGTAATACTTGGGTAGTCATTCCCCCGTTCCTTTAGTCTTTTCAAGGGTACTTTTTTCTTAAGTCGCGGTCATGTCTTGCCCCCCCAGTATAGTGACCGCTTCCATGTTTTCCCAAAAAAATTTAATAAGAAAGTCGGCATAAATTCTTCACAATGAATAATCTCTTCTATGGACACAATAATTATACCTGGAAACTCTACCAGATGACTGATTAACGAAGCCTTAGTCAACATCCTAAAATGACTAACAAGGGGCAGCTTAATGATCAGATATTGTAAGAACTAATGAATCTCCTTTCATAAACATCATCCCCACGAAGTCTAATGGTCCAATGTAAAATAGGACTTTCTAAGAAGTACCAGAAATGCACAGAATGATGCTAAAGGTGAACCTGCTACTAAGTTTTCCTCTAATAAGATGAAGCACATCTTACAATTTGCATTTACACATGCATATACCAACAAGACAGCTCATGCAATCTTAATTTTCCCCTCATTTATTATAGTTGGAAGCATATTTCGGTTTTTTAATCAGTACAGTAAATTCCATTCAGAATGAGAGCACTAGGTAAGTGATGAAATACATACATCAAAATCCAAAAAAAGGAATTTCTTTATTCTAGTATGGACCTAATGAAGTCTGTTAAAAATTTTGCCTTATTTAAATATAGTCCATTCTACGTCAAAACTAGAGAACAGTGTTAATTTAAGCTTGAAATAAACCAGGGTTTTCCTTCAAACATATCTTGATTCTCTCTTTCGGTAATGTCCCCTAAATGCAGGGTGGTACAGTGTTCCAAATTCTTTTCTATTATTTGCTCATCCTTTTCTGCGCCAGCATCTGGCACATTTCACAATTAGTTAAAAATAAAAGTCCTAATTCAAGTTGGGTGGACATTCATAATCACTCAGTTCTTTATCATCAAAAAGCTAACAGTTATGCATACCGCCTGAAATAAGTAAAACCAGGAAAATCTATTATTTCACAACTTCTCTCCAAGTAGAAAGCGACGACTCAAAAGGCCCAAACATATGTCACTTCTTAAACCAACAGATAATATTTTCTCCTGCTTGACTTGGTCAAAGTTTTCACAAATTCATATCTCTAATTCAATAAGCAAGATTTCTGACCTTTCCTCACTGTAAACTTGTTATGGACTCAGGTTGAGAACAGCTAAGTTAAACTGAGCATGTCTACTCCACCCGTAAGGCAATGCTGGCGAATCCGCAACATCTAAATACAATGACAAATGGTCCACATTGTTCCCTTTAGGGAATATCAATATATTAACTACACTGCTACAATATATTATTCAAGATCATAAAATTGATTAAGAAAATATGGCAATATGTAGACTGGAATTTACCTTATGCCATGTCAGGGGTTGTTTTTGAGTCACTAGTGAGACCACTTAATGTAACTGGACCTAGAACTCCTGCATTCCACGTATCAAAATGCACGCCAACATTCTGAAATGGCGATTTAAAACCATGTATCACCTAATCCACTTGCTCTCGTACAAAAAGTATGTTGAACAAGCTACAAAAACCATATCTAGATATATCAAAAACAATGTAACAAGCATCAATTTTAGCCAATATCCATCAGCTGAAACAACAGACAGATATGGTGAGTTCTCAGGAAATGGACAATCAGTATACTTAACTGAAACATGAACATGGATAATCATCTATAAGAGAGTAAGCCTGTAAGGGAACTTCACAAAGAGCCTCATTTACGAAACAAAATACAACCAATACGAGCGGGAAAGAGCCTCCTTTACGAAACAAGATACAACCAATAAGAGCGGGAAATAGTAGATTCTCGTCCTTCTTTTTTCACATGATTAATTAACACAGTAAGTCACACCAATAAGCCCTTGGCATTTTCTGACAAAATTGGACTTAGAATCTGGCAATGATTTCTTTACTCATGTAAGTTCTCCGTTTCCATCCAAATCGAAATGACACATATGGCATGGTCCCAAGTTTTAGATTATTATTCTCTATACCTGTAAAACTAATTACTTAATCTGCAAATTTTCAACACTAGGAGTCAAAGAAGTTCTGGAGACAAAATTAATGCACTTACAAGCACTTGAATTGGTAAAATGTTCATTGAAAGAAGCTCTCTTGTTGAATGATTCACAAATAGGGAGCTTAGTTAGAAGTCCGTCGCGACCATTGTTTGACGAACTAACCTATAACATAGGAGCACACAAGGATATAATTACGTCATATAAAAGTAGAACTAACAATCTCCATTAAAAAGAAAATGAAACAGATTTACAAGTGATCAACAACAACAACAATAACAACAACCCAGTATATTCCCACAAAGTTGGGTCTGGAGAGGGTAATATGTAGACAGGCCTTACCTCTACCCGAGAGGGCAGAGAAGTTGTTTCCAATCGACGCTCGCAGGAAAAACCTTTATGAACAATAATGAAAGAGTATTTTCTGCAATAATCAAGTTATAGGGTACTCCTGGTTTTACGTAGTAAGGTGCTTCACGAGATGAATAACTTCAAAAGAAATATGAAAAGCAAAACAATGTGGTAAGCTAACTAAAATGACAGATTTAATGCATACGTCAAGCAAATCCAATAAAGCCAACACCAAGGATTATCTTATCCTGACATTATTAAACATGATGATCCATGGGTGACACCTAGAAAAATGTAAATTGTGCCACCAGTATGGAAAATGTGACTAAATGATTAGCACTAGTAATTTTGCATAGGAAGCCCTTATATAGAATAGCTGCAATACATTTTTGCAAACAATTTAGTCATTTTCATAGCCAAACAAATAAGTCTCCAAGCCAACATCAAAGCTAGCACTAGTATGCTTATTCTGGCTGAGGGCAGAAGGAAGCAGTAACATGTCGAGGAGGATTGCCATTTTCATCAAAACCAAGAGATACCATCTGTTACTTCTAACCTCCCCCAGAGGAGGAATGCCTGCATAAACTCGTGAGAGCTAACCAGCAAAAAAAGATGTCACCAGAAAATGATATGAGAAATGATTGCTAATGTTAATTAATTCGAGAATAACAAAATATTCAATTGTGTTATAATAAGCAGTAGCTAGCAACATATCCACAGTAAAATCTGAGCTTGGATGAGCATTGACACATGAATTAACTGAAAACTCATCCTCATGCCTCTTTGACTCGTTAATTTTGCATATAGACCACTAAGAAATAACATATTTATGAAGCATAAAAAATAAGCATGTATTATGTACCATAACAGAAACTCATTCCCTGTTTCTTGACAGTATGAAATAGGTTAGCAACAACATAAGCATGCATGGTGTAGTGTACCCATTGTAGAGGTGTAAAGTGTTCGAGCCAGTGATGCCTTTGAAATAGGCCTTCTAAACCCATGCTAAAAAGGAACAAGCAGTACGTTTTGATGAATTATAAACAAGCTGTATCAACAACTCCATATGAAGAAGCAAGAGCTTCTCCCCCCTAACACAAAATGCAGCACGTATAACATAAAACACATGATGTAACAAAACATCCGTAATCAGAAATGTCTCATTAGGTAAAAGAACAATTGAAAAAGCACATATTCAACGGTGGTGCTTCCCCAGATAAACATTGTATGAACCAAAAACATAATATGTAGAGCTTAAGAAAAAGAAAATGTAACTATTGGCTTATAGCACCAAGAAAAATTGTAACAAGTTATACCCTTTACTTGGCACAATTTAGGAAGGACTCCCATCCCTGATACACTCATATGGATAGAGCACTATTAAAGCTTAATAGACTAATTCTCATTTCTTTGCACTTAATGGGGGTCTGAATCTGGATGGTCCAGATCTCAGCCCATTGCATTGGTTTTTCACTTTTAAAACATCTGAGTATGTGTGAATTGGTCTGAATCGGTCAGACCTATATCCTAGTCTTAAAAGCATTCTTTTAGAAGTGATCGACAACACAAAAAATTTAAGCCTTCAACCCATAACTCCAATTTCTAGTAGTGTACTATTCTAACCCATCTCCATCCTTCGATAAGGGTCAATAATTTAAGAAGAATTTCACCCTATCAAGTCTCTTAAATGATTTAAAAATTCTACTTGAATGTAAAATATGATTTCTTTCTTCGATTGATGTTATCTTCAAAATTAATCGTCATAAAAAATTCATAACACAAGAATATGCATGTGCATATAATTCGAATGTATAGTTTCTGCCAAATTAAAGCACATGAATTCTGGACATATATATTCACAAACTACAACATTTGCACAACTTAATAAAAACATGGTAGCAAAAACCCCAAAAGTCAAGAACATTAGCAAAATTCAAGCCTAACCATTTGCACAAATTAATAAAAACATAAATTGAGCGAAACGAATATAAAAGATTCATGTGAGTTATCCCAATTAGCCTACTTTTACAAGTATGTTGCAGTACATTTCACTGTAAGTATATAAACTCTGCAAATACCAGTAAATCAGATATTTAAGCCTTCTTTAAAATACTCGATTGGTGGAAATCTTAGCAATACCATTTCTTTGGCCACAGAATCATAAACAAAAATCAGAAATTATGCCTTCAACCCAGAAATTTAAACAAAAACAAATTAGAAAACATCAACCTAGAAATTTAATAAAAACTCAAGTTGAGTGGCTAAACCCAGCCAAGAAATTTAAAGAAAAACACATTTAAAATGTTGCTAAAAATTTAAAAATCTACTAAGAATATGTTTACCAGTTCAGATTTGGACCAACTATAGAGGATTAGTACGACGCCTCTGTGCGGCTGATTATGGAGGTGTTGGGAGCCTAAAAGCGATTTTCAATCGCCGGAACATAGGAAATGTTCGATTATGGACGAGCTTGGACGAGACTGTCGATCGATTTCCGCAAACTTTCTGATAAACTATGGAGGAGGAGGTAGCGTGGTGATTTTCGATGAAAATAATGGAGAAGCCAATTTTTGATTGAAAGAATTAGGGGGTATTCGCATATGGAGCCTGGTAATTTCTAATAGGATTTGGCATATTTTAGGGTTTATTTAGGTATATATATTTTTGGTTAAAACAAGATATAAAATGTCACGACCCTAGTTCACCAATCGTGAACATGTCATGACGGCACCCAGTCCCCGCGACTAGGTAAGCCTAACACGTTGCGGAATATACAAGTTTATGAACATTAAATAAGAAATAGCGGAAAATGATATAAATAAGAATGTAATCTGTGCCGCTTGGCACATACACCCGTCAAACACACTGTATAAACACCACCAAGACCCGGAATCCCACGGGTAACACAGACTAAGAGAAATACAACTGTGGCTCTATGTGTAAAGAGTATCTAAACAACGAGATGAAGGAAAAACATCTACTAGAACTATCAGAATAGAAGGATGGCCTCCGGATCCGCGGACGTAGCAGATCATACCTCGAGGTCTCCCAAGGTGCTGCTGAATCACCTAGTATGAGCCTGTCCTGATGTACCTGGATCCGCACAACAAAAGTGTGCGGAAGAGTAGCATGAGTACACCATGGCGATACTCAGTAAGTGCCAAGCCTAACCTCGATGGAGTAGTGATGAGGAAGGTCAGGGCCCTACTGAGAAAACAATTACAAAAATGATAATAACAATAATAAGCAGTTTAAATGATAATAATTCTGAATGCCAACAATAAAATGATTACCGCAACCGTCTACAATTAACTAACAACAAATAACAAACTCAATTAATAAGTCCAGGACCTGTGGGAATTGAACCCACAGTCCCATTAACAGTACCCCTGGGTCTCCGGGAATCGAACCCGCAGCCCATGTCTCAATAGATATAAAAACTCAATCAGCAAGTCCATGACCTGTGGGAATCGAACCCACAGTCCCATTGACAGTACCTCTGGGTCTCCGGGAATCGAACCCGCAGCCCATGTCTCAATAAATAATCAATAACTCAGGATCTCCGGGAATCGAACCCGCAGTCCCTACCAATAACTCAGGATCTCGGGAATCGAACCCGCAGTCCCTACCAATAACTCAGGATCTCGGGAATCGAACCCGCAGTCCTTACCAATAACTCAGGATCTCGGGAATTGAACCCGCAGTCCCTACCAATAACTCGGGATCTCGGGAATCGAACCCGCAATCCCTACCAATAACTCAGGATCTCGGGAATCGAACCCGCAGTCCCTACCAATATCACTTCGGGTCTCTGGGAATCGAACCCACAGCCCTGGGATCTCCGGGAATTGAACCCGCAGTCCACCAACACATCAAATAAAGAAAACACACAGGGAGAGTATAATATGTTTAATTACAACTTCACCGAAGCTAGCGCCAACTATTTATCAAGAAGTTCAAGTAAGTCAACTAGGCAATTAAACATGTTGAATCCTAGCTAATCATGCTTTTCTAACTAATACCGGGTAAAGTAACGCTTTTATCACCTAAGAGCAGGAATATCACTAATCGGATAATTCAAGTATGGTGTGTGTTATAACAACCAGCGCATGTACACGCCCGTCACCTCGCGTACAAGGCATTTAAACTATCACATAATATCCTAGGGGTGAAAATTCCCCCACACGAGGTTAGACAAGCCACTTACCTCGACTCCGGTACAAAACCGCTAAGAGACAACTCTCTTGCCGTGAATGTCGACCTCCACAGGCATAGTATCTGATAAAAATTAATAGAATCACATCAAAATAGGCCAATTGGGCATTACCCAACCAAAACAATTCAAAATACACCAAAACCCACAAGTTGCCAAAACCCGACTTTTGGTACGCTTCTCGAAAAATTACGAAAGTTATATATTCGGGTTCCTTATCTCAGCACGAGTCTGTGCATATAAAATTTATCAAAATCGGACTCCGTTTGCCCATTCAAATCAAAGATTTCCTAAAATTTAGGCCTAGGGCTCAAACCCTCCATTAATCCTCCATTAACAGTGAAATAATTATGGAGAAACATCAAAATAAAGTTCTTATATTTACCTCCTTGATGAGACGAGAACAACACCGCGAAAATCACCTCAATCGGAGCTCTAGAACTCAAGATATGCCCAAAATACTAAACTTCTCGGTTTTAAACACTAACCAGGCCTATTTTTCGCTTTTGCGGACAATTTTCGCATAGGCGGGACCACTTTTGCGGTTCCGCATCTGCGGTCAAATTCCGCTTCTGCGGTTCTGACAGACACCAGCACTTTTCTCGGCACGGAAATGAGCATAACTTCCTCATACGATGTCCAAATTCAACGATTCTTTTTGCTATGGCTCCGAAATTACGATACGGATCTAATGGTACAAACAAAGCTGAATTTGGAGATCATTTACCTAATATGGTACCCCTTTATGTTCAAAGAAGCAAAGGTTGAAACATCAAATAAGAGTGTGATCACAACCCGAAACACACCCGAGGCCCCTGGGACCCCAATCAATCATACCAGCCAACCCCAAAACACATTACGGACTTGCTCGAGGCCTCAAACCACATCAAACAACTCTAAAACCATGAATTACACCCCGATTCAAACTTTATGAAATTTGAAGTTTCCAACTTCTATTTCCGATGCTGAAACCTATCAAATCGCATCCGATTGACTTCAAATTTTTCACACACGTCCAAAATGATATATCGAAGCTACAGAAACTTTCGGAATTCCATTTCGACCCTCGGATCAAAATCTCACCTATCAACCGAAATTCGCCAAAATACTAACTTTGCCAATTCAAGCTTAATTCTACACCGGTCATCACAAAAATATTCCGGACACACTCCTAAGTCCCAATTAACCTAACGAAGCTATCCAAACCATAAGATTTGCATTTTGAGTCCGATATTAAAATTTTCACTCCCGGTCAAATTTTCTCAAAAACCTTCAATTTTCTATCTTTAGCCAAACGACTCCAAAATGACCCACGGACCTCCGAATTCACTTCCGATCGCGCTCCCAAATCCAGAATAACCATACGGAGCTACTCCTAGTCTCGGAATCCCAAACGGACATCAATAACACTAAAATGCATTTTAAGCCAAATTGATGCAATTTCTTCTAAAATGCGATCTTCCATAAGATGCGCCAAAACGCTCCCGAGGTTATCCAAAACCCGATCCAGGCATACGCCCAAGTCCGAAATCATCATATGAACCTGTTGGAACCTTCAAATCTCAATTCCGAGGTCATATACTCAAAATTCCAATCCTAGTTCATTTCTTCAATTTTAAGCTTTGGAAATGAGAATTTTCATTTAAATTTGACTCCAAACTTCTTGAATTTTAATTCTGACCATACACACAAGTCAATATACTTGAGATGAAGTTGTTCATGGCCTCAAACTACTGAATGACGCGCCGTATCTCAAAACGACCGGTTGGGTCGTTACAATCTCCCCCACTTAAACATACGTTCGTCCTCGAACGTGCTGAGAACTACACTGAAGTAGTCTGAAATCACCGGTTTAACATCTCATGCAACTTCCTGTGCTTCCACAACTCATTTGAGCACATTAGCTCGATAACTCTATAGATATACTCCTTTATTCAAGTAAATAAGCCATTAGACCCAATTCCAACATCCGAAATTTCCTGCCTAGCATGTTTCCATCATACGACCACAATATCATTCTTCAGACGTTGTACCCATACATGACTGCATAACTTTGTTGAATTCACACTTTGCATCACTTTACTCATGGGACCACAATAATATTCTTTAAATATAATAGTCGAAATTCCACAAATCCGATGCTCTCATTGCATCTCATGACCTACATGGGTCTTGCTCTAGCTTTTACAACACC